>OX103976.1:13023617-13045192 GCA_944470395.2 Schistosoma turkestanicum | reverse complement strand
AAATTCGCATGATAATGCCGTATTTCGGTTTTTCACGTTCGCCAGCAGGGGCTGATCAAATGACCTTGAGATTTCAATTCCCACCAGGAAAATCCATGGCTGTGATTGGCTGCTGTGTATTTTAGTATGCTATTTTCTTAACTGTCTCAAGGACGTTGTTATGTTGTATAAATAAACGAGAGTTGTATGCTTGATTGGACTGGGATTGCTGGGTGTTTGTAGAATATACTTTCTACGCTTACCAAGGCTTCTGTTTTACCGTTGATTCAAGGTAGCCTTCCTGGAAGCTGGTAAAAGTATCGTTCGGTTTATCGACTGAGGTAAACTCGTAATAGCATCAAGCATCCTAAGTGACGAACATATCAATAGCTCTACATAATTGTTATTCCCTAATTGAAATCGTAACTACAATCGAACAATCTGTTTACGACTGCCAGTGTAGCAGCAGCAACAGGTCTCAACATACGTAAATGGAAAAGGGAAATTCTTAGATAAAACACAACATGCACCAACCAAATCACTCTTGATGGAGATGCCTTGTAGGACGTTAACACCTTTACATATCTGGGCAGCATCATCGGCAGTCAGGTTGATCCGATGCAGATGTAAAGGTACGTGATAGGCAAACAACATCTGGAACTCAAAACAACTGGCAACAAACACCGAAATCAGACTTCTCAATACAAATGTCAATATATTCCTACTACATAGAGCGGAAACGTGGAAGATACAAGTATTCATTAACAGTTGTCTACGCAAAATACTTCATATCCGCTGGCCAGACACCATCAGCAACAAAGTACTGTGGGAGAGAGCACACCAGATTGCAGTGGAAGAGGAAATCAGGAAAAAAACGGTGGAAGTAGATAGGACACACATTGATGGATAGCAACGAAACTGCGTCACAAGACAATGCCCTCACATGGAACTCTTCAAGGCAAAAGGAAAAGAAGAAGGCCAAGGGAACATATTACGCCGAGAAATATAGAAAGATATGAGGAGAATGAACAAAAATTGGACAGTAACTGGAAATGGAGTCCCAGGGACAGAGTAGGTTGCAGATTACTGGTTGGCGCCCTCTTCCTTCATTGAGGGTAGCAGGCCCTAAGTAAGCAAGCAGTCTGTTTTCATATCACCAAAAAATATAGCCTGTGAGGCATATCGGCAAACTATAAACAAGTTTTATAGAGACTGCTGCTAAACTGACCCATTGCAAACTGCATTTGTTGTTGTGTGTGGGAGGGACTAGATTATCTGTGAAGTTCAAAATTGTCCAGTCGCATCCTAGCTGTCCACTGTATTTGTGCTTCCTTGAGAATATCTCAGTCACTACGCCATCATAGACTGAACTCAGGACTATCTGATCTTATGGCAAACGATTGACCATTAGACCATTAAATCTGTAACTATTAGTTTACATTTTTAACTTTAGTTGGTTTTTGTGATATTTGCATAATCATATCTCACTAACATTGGTGGATTATTTCCAGTTGTAAAATCACATTGATCATCATGACTCCTTATCATCAGAACACTTTGGATCATTTCTCAACGTTGGTCATTACTATTATTATCATCATTGTAAATATAATTTTAGTCAAGTTCTCACTTCGCCTCACCTTCACATTTTAGGCAAATTTGATTAACAGTGTTCATGCCCAATTTTTTAATATATACAATTTTCATTGAATCCAGTATTAGTAGTTATTATTAATCAAACGGTCATTTATTCAAATGGCTACATTATTTTTTTATCTCCCTTGTCTGTCATATATATACATATATTGATGACTCATTCATAGTTTGATAGTCTGACTGACTGAAGGCAAGTTGATTAGGTAGTTAGTTGTTCCTCATTGATTCCCTTCTTTCTTTCTTTCTTTTTATTTTATGATTTAAGGCCAATCGAATAATGAACAAAAGTAAAAAAAGGTATATATTTGTGTAAAATGAGATAAGAGAATTACACCACATTGTTTAGACATTGTTTATAAAGCATTTTCGACACAATTTTATAGCATACCGTATATCTCATAAGGCCTAGATTTGGGATATTTTATTGGATAAGAGAATATGTTACATTGTTTATTTTGTTGCTGTTATATTACAAAATATGACAATGTGATTTTAACAAGCCTGTTTTTTTTTATAAATCAGGTTGTAGGTAGTACTGGGCCTTCCATCTTATAAATTCTTTGTGACTCAGACTGCGACTGATTCAGTGGACTAAATTTAGGCGTGTTGAATTTCATTTCATTTCATTTTTATCATTAAAAATCCAAAATTATGATGAGAGATTTGTGACACAAATGTATAATTTAAGGAACAAATCAACCATACTCAATGACATGACGTTTAGGTTATTTTTTTGCGCGAAATTCAAATATCATGGTTTATGTTATCTCTGTACACTAGTCAAAGTGATAAACGTAGTTACGAAACAGTACTGTTTGCAAGTAGAGGGCTAAAGTTATAATGATAAACGTGCTGAATGTACAATTCTCTCTCTCTTTAGACTGTACATGATAGGGAAATTCAAACAAACCATTATTAACCTTATTCTGCTACATTTCATGGATGAACTAATCAGATACATTCCTTGCTATTTTATATCGAATTCACTTATCTATATGGTTCTACAGGACATTTTAACAATAAAGCTGAAGTCTGTTTGTCATTAAAACCTCAACCCTAAACTCTTAATCCATATTCTTAATGTCTGACTTTAACTAGGAAGAATATAGAGGGACTCATTAAAATCTATTTGCGTCTTTTTAAGCGACTTATATCTAGTTATTATCTCAATATATAGGCACAATAACCTGTAGAAAATGTTAATAGACTCATTATTGATGTGAAACCTGTCTATACTTTGTAGTAGTTTTAGTTGTGAATATTAAAAGACCAAGAAATATAAAACTTAGTAAATAGTTAAACCTTTCAACAAATTAGTAACGAGTTAAATTTAACAGTTTAATGAGTGGCTAATTGGTGTTTAAGGTGATAGCTAATGGATTCAAGTCACAGAACGAATATCAGCACACTAGGATCCAAACGTATCTAACCAATGAAGTAGAATCGAATACTGGCCTTCAATAACTCCTAAAATGACTTTAAATATGCGTAAAAACTCAAACCATAAAGTTTGAATTAAAGTTAAGATTAAAAGAAATGTATTTGGGGTTATAGTAGGAGAGTGCTTTATATGAATCTGAATTAGTTATTAGGAATCTGTAAGTTATCTTTAAAAATTTAAGAAAATCATACTTTATGTGTTAAAGTTTAGTCGTGATTATTATTACTGTGATAAAGTTTCACCTGTTAATTGCTTTACGTTTTTGTATCCTACACAACAATTCAATAGCCCATTTGCCTTGGTTGTTGGAATTTTCCAACTTACCTTTTTCGAATGCAATTGATCGATTTTGCTGGTATAAGTGTATCTTATGTGTATACTGCCTTTAGGCTATATGAATTTATAGTAAAGATGGGTAGTGGCTAGCAGTGGAATTCGAGACGTAAGTTTCGTCCTATTTGGAACTCGTCAGCTGAATGTACCCACATTTCAGGGTTAGGCAGACTCAAAAAATCCAAAACCAATCAATTAATCTTCACCTCATTGTACAGGCATGAGTGGCCCTCTCTGGACTGGGTTGCTAAATGAATAACATGATGGCGTTTGAAACATAAAGGAAATGGGTTCGAGTGCCAGAGTGAAAAACTCTGAGGTGTGACATGTAATTCCAGATGTTCAGTCCCAGATTGGATGAAATTCACGTCTTGAATTCCACTGTCAGCCACCATCTAAGTTTAGTTTTTAAGTTGAAATAGTTTTCTGGTAAGTAAAATGTATTCTTCACTAATCAATCTGAGTTCGGGTACTACTCAAAAATTGCTTTTTCATCTTAGTATAGGACCCTTCAAAAGTGGATGTTTAATGATGATACTAAAGATCGAATCAAGAGCTTAAGTTGAAATCTGCTGGTCCAATTTTAAATTGTTTTATTTTTTTCCATACATTTCACTGAACTTATTCAGAGTTAATTTAGCCCCTATTCTTAACTGAATCATACAAAACTACAGTGGATGATAGCTTTCATCATGTGTCAGTTTAGATTGTTGTCTCGCGTGCTGTTACGCGTATGTGGACAGATGTCACTTCCCTAACCCTGCCAACACCGTGGAAAGGCGTTTCTTGAGGAACCTGAAAAGGAAGATAGATTAGTGTTGGTCTAAGAGACCTGGGAGCGTGACTGCAGAGCTCAAGGGACAACTGCTTGTGTCCGGTCATTCACGGCATTTTTTGAGAAGTTTTTGAAGTGTCACCTCCTCTCTAGTTTAAAATGCCTTACCACCGGAGACGGAAATCCGTGAGGTATGGTGAGGTGTGACATTTCTAGGGTCGACCTTTTCCAACTATACCTTCCTTGTGAGAAGCCAGATGCTGGTTGTCTAAGGGAAACACATTACTGCTGTTACACCACTCTACAGTCAGCAGTACGATTTCACCCTCAGACCTTGAGTAGCTGCTTTTAGTCTTACCGTTCTCCAATCGACCTGCCTAGCCTGGTAGAACCTACAGAAACATATGTTCCAGTCAATATATCTCGGTCGGGTGATCACGATAGGCAAACCCGACCAACACGTCAAGGTAGCAGCTACAGTCGGATTTTATCATGTGTAAAACAATTTATATTCATATGTGATGAGCTGTACTGAAATATCAATATTTTCCTAATGATAACGTTTGCATAATATAGGATTATAAATTTCTTCCTTTTTCTGAAAAGATTGTTTCATGTGATTGTGTGTGTGTGGCTTTAAATATGTAACGTCAGTTCGTTCGCCTATTTTTTCTCTCCATCATCTTCAAAGAATCATTTATCACGGTAGTTCTCCTAAATATATGCAATTGTTAATATGAAAAAAAATAGTTTTCCAATTATTTTGTATTTCTGTAATTGTTTACAAAACTCTTTGTTTTGTTGTATTGTTTTTTTACAGTCATTACAATTATACATATCTATATCAAAACCGTACATATCAATATCAAAGTTGAACTTGATGCTTGCAAATGAATTGTGCATTGAATAGAAGTTTACTAATAATAATCATAGATATTTTTAGACTTTCATTCGAAAAACAAACAGATCATGGTTTCCAGAATGTGTAACTTAACAGTCTTCACAACCCCATAATGCAAATTACCTGTGCTCACTAGTGACTCGCTTCGTGGGGAATCTTCTCCGTGTTCTATTGGGAATCGTGACCAGTGAAGTTCAACCTATTCCGGTGTAGACAGTAACTATCGAAGACTGTGTGTATGAGGTTGCTCAACTCCGTGAATCGGTCAAGTGAGACATTAACACCGTTAGAAACCGGCTCAGTGGTCCAGAGGTTAGGGCACAACACCGAAGGTCCTGGGTTCGAGTCCTGTGGGGTGCAGGAGTCGTGGATTTGCTCTACCGAAGAGTCCCATACCAGGACGAAAAGGCCGTCCAGTGCTTCCAGGTTTCTAATGGTGGTCTAACTTTGATTGATCAATACATGGTTGCAAAAATGCGCAACTTAACAATCTTCACAACCCCGTAATGCAAACAGATCATTGGCTGTGTTTCGTCTACAACATGTCTTCTGGTCTTCAAAACATTTGAATGACGACATTTTATTCCGATCGGAAAATCTTCGCTTCGGTAGCTATTTCTAGGCGATACTCTAATTCATACCTACTTTGTCAATAATATCCACCACTCAAATTGTTAGTAATAGATACTGAACTGTATATTATTGTAGATAAGTGTTCTCACAGTCATTCTTTGATGTTGAATACCAGTTATTTTCAGTCTGACTGTTAATCTAGCTATAAAATGAGTGTATTCATGTATCATTTTAATTTCTTTTGGGGTTTCAAGTAAATCTTATACATAGTCGTTGTATTCTTACTTGAATCGTTCGAATGACGGTATCAAGTACTAAGTCAAGTCCAAATTTATTTTCACAATAGAAATCTAATGTTTACCTTTTGTTTGTGAACACTGTATGTCTGAAGCTAGATTTGATTCTATACATTTCAACGATTATTTATATTACTTAAAAAGAAACAATATCAATCAACAATTAAGATAGATCTATCATAAATTTACACTTTTCAGTTTAAATTTATTTGTTGCTACAAACCTATCATTACTACAACTACTACTAAACCATTACTACTATTACTACTACTACTACTACTACTACTAATACTACTACTAATACTACTACCACTACTACTACTACTACTACTACTACTACTACTACTACTACTACTACTACTACTACTACTGCAGACGTCTATGACTCATCCAAGAAGATCCCATCTACGTTAAATGATCAAACTAAATACGATTCAATGTTCATCCTTTCCTAAATCCATCCTACATTTTGTTTTAAACATAGATAAGGCAGGCAGTATAACGATAGCGTGCTGATAGTTTTTTTTTAAATTTTGTTGCATATAAAAAAATACTATCATCACATTTTATTCAGTAGGTACATTCTTTGTTTATCTATAGTCTATATAACTCTTATGAAATAGTATGTATGAATCATCAACCATCTCCAAGGTCATTTAAAGTACAAAATGTATCCTAGTATTGGAGTTAATACTTACCTAGACAAGTTAGTTGAGTGTTTGTACTGTGTGGGCTCTCATTAGATCTGTAGTTGTATTTTTATCCATATCAAGGTTAAATGTTAGATATTGAGAGAGGAGACATGTTAGACTGTATGTAAGTCGACATATTACTCATTTCAATGAATCAATATGAAGTTATTGGCTGATGATTAAGGCAATTAGGATACTAGAGGTTGTATTTCTGGGTTAATCAATAATCAACTGTAAATTTTACAATTCGAAGTTCTAAATGTTGCATTATCTCAAAAATACGCTATTTGTTGGGTAGAGAGTATAAAAGACTATGACTGGAAGCATTGAATGAGTTTGACTTACTGAGTTAATAATGATAATATTTTGTTATTATATAACATAAGTAGGCAACTATTACTGATTGGTATGAATGGTTTGTGTAGATTTTTGAGTTCACTGGTTTATTCAACAATATGATTATCAATGACATTCGAGGATGGTTTTACAAGACCGTAAATTGACTGACTTTCGCAATTTAATCCTTTAGGTGCCAACTCGGTGGTGTAAAGTTTAGATGTTCATCACCAGACTTGTTGGTCTTCCGTTCAATTTATGTCAGAGTCATCGATATGCCACCTTTACATATCTGGGCAGCATCATCGACGAGAAAGGTGGATCGGATGCAGATGTGAGGGCGCGGACTGGCAAAGGAAGGACTGCATTTCTACAGTTGAAAAATATCTGCAACTCCAAACAACTTTCAACCAAAACCAAAATCAGGATTTTCAATACAAATGTCAAGACAGTTCTACTGTATGGAGCGGAAACTTGAAGAACTACGAAAGCCATCATCCAGAAGATACAAGTGTTTATTAACAGTTGTCTACGCAAAATACTTCGGATTCGTTGGCCAGACACCATTAGCAACAACGTACTGTGGGAGAGAACAAACCAGATTCCAGTGGAGGAGGAAATCAGGAAGAAGCGGTGGAAGTGGATAGGACACACACTACAAAAAGCACCTAACTGCGTCACGAGACTAGCCCTCACATGGGACCCTCAAGGCAAAAGGAAAAGAGGAAGTCCAAGGAACACACTACACCGAGAAATAGAGAAAGATATGAGGAAAATGAACAAACATTGTACAGAACTGGAGAGGGAAGCCAAGGACAGACAGAGTTGGTTGGAGAAAACTGGTGGGCGGCCTATGTTCCATTGGGGGTAACAGGCGTAAGTAAGTAAGTAAGTAATCGATATGCATTGCTCAGTTGTCCCATACGGTGACGAAACAACTGTTGAACACTTTTTGGTGCTCAGTGGTTGTCAAACTAAGGGACAGTTCGTGGAGGTTATCATTTAGTTTCTGAGTCACACCAATGTAATGCTGAACAGAATAATATGCATTCATTTTATTTCGTGACGTTCTCATCACCTACTTACTAATCCTAATATTTTAAAGGCAAAATTGTCTTAAAGCTGATTAATAATATTGTAGTGGTCTACTTTTATGAAAAGAATGCGACTGGTGTAATCGAAACATTTGTTATTATAACAAATTGTACCAGTGATTGTTTTACTGTACCTTTTTCTTTAATTGTATCAAAAACACACTTTTTCCGTTGCCTGTGACCTTAAGCCTACTCAGATACACATGGTAGTCTCGCTTGTAAACCTTGGCACGATCTTGGTATTATTTCTAAAAAAGAAGAGTGATGTAACTGACCTGAGACTTCTTAGAATCGAAAGAAGGCTCTTCTTTCTGTCCTATCAATATAACTGCTTTGGCAGGTACATTTAAATGTATATACGTAGTTGGTGGTAACATGAAAGGGATATCAATCGACCTTTGATTAGAGTAAAAAACATCTTTTAATTAAAGTTGAATGAAAATAGGTTTCGCTATGCGTTCTGACTATGCTCATCCATAATTCTTAATAAATTTCTTTGGATACCTGTTGTTCCTTAGACATTCTTAACGTTGCTGAATTCGGCTTCTAATGTATCGTTATGTAGAACGATCTTTAGATAAGTTCCTTTCTTATAACTAATTGGACAGAAGCTATTACAAATCAGATAAATACCATTCCACATATCTTTTCGATAAACTGAACGTTTAATTGTAGTGTCCTACCTTAGTTACATATCGGTATCGAGAAAGCGGAACCTATCATCTCTTTCATGTTTCATGGTAAATTGAATATTTTTTTATAAGTATATTTCAAAAGGTTCAATATATGTTGATGGTCGTTACCTACCATTGAATTATCGGCAGCATACCTAGCATAACATACCATTTCATTAATCACGCATTTAAGATTGGTTTTTTTTAGAGTTAGCAGGGAATATATCTTCTAGGATAGGTCCAGGTGTACTTCTTCTTGTTACACACTCGATTAGACAGTAATTTGATGCTATCGAATTGAAATTAAACATCTTTCGTAAACACATTTGATTTCTGATGCTCATATTAGGTTAAGAGGTCAGATTGTTCGCAAATTATGACTATGTTTTCAAGTAGTGGTATCATGGTCAACAAAGATATTACCAAAATAAAAATAATTGTTGGGGATGTTAGATCTGCAGAACTCGCTTGATAAATGCCTTATCTTGGATTTCACGTTTGCGAGCTTGGGCTGATCAGCTGACCTTGAGATTCCATTTCCCACCAGGAAAATCCATGGCTGTGATTGGATGCTGTGTATTTTAGTGTGCTATTTTTGTGACTGTCTCAAGGACGTTTCTATGATGTATAAATAAACGAGAGTTGTGTGCTTGATTGTATTGTGTGATTGCTGGGTGTTTGCAGAATATACTTTCTACGCTTACCAATTCTTCTGTTTTGTAGTTTGGGATTCAAGGTAGCCTACCTGGACGCTAGTTCATTGTCTCGTTCGCGTTTATCGATTAAGGTGAACTTGTAATCGCTTCAAGCATGCCTAGTGACGAATTTAACAATAATGAACTTAATAGCAATGCTAATGTGATTGGAAAGAGTTTACTTAGTATATTAGTAGATAAGCAGTGATGTACTAGTTTTAACTTTTCCAATAGCCAACGTACAATCTTATGATAAGGTGAATTAACCATTGACAAAATAGATCCATCAGAATTTCCTGTCTATGAATCTTTAGTACGTTATATATATATATATATATATATATATATATATATATATATATATATATATGCGATAAACATGATCCACAAGGTGTTAGATCACTATGTATATAGTTGTCAATAGCTCTCTCAGTACGTTCACAATTTGTATATCTGTTGAATCAGTTAAATTGTTGTTAGATTTATCAACATTAAATCTCAGATTATTGTTTAAAATGTACATCTAAGTGAAATGTGATAAGATTGGAAATGCAATCAATCAAAGAGTACCTACTTATTTAAAAAAGTTACTTAAGACTTTTTAAAGAGACTGTTAATTGCATTCTAATATCATTTACACATACATTATATAGTCTTGTATGTTAATATGTTCTAAGCCATCAATATTTGGTTATTTTCGTTACATTCACACTTACTGTAATAAAAATTTTTTACACCAAATTAAAACTTCACAAGTTAAATTAAAGAAGACTTTTTGACTTAGTCATTCAGCCAAAAGCTTGGTACGATTACAAAAATTACATGAATAAAAGAATATGAATAGCACAATAAGAGTCAATCAAGTGAGACTTCTTTTAATTGAAGGGATTCATTTCAGCAACGTAAAATTAAACTGCAGCAGGATCGTCGATGGCTTTTTTCTGAACAGTGATCGATAATATACCAGCCGTAAAATGTTGACTAAGAGGTGATGAGATGCTGAAAAATACCAGTCCTACATAGCAATCTTTCTTACCTTTGGCCAAATGATAAGATGACTATCTCTTTCATCTAGTCCATGCCCGGGAAAATCATGCACAAAGAGGGATCCATTGAGATGATATTTGTAGTACATATCCAAGTGACTGAGACTGCCATTTTGAGAGGGTAACACGAAGTAAGTTATCGTCGCTATATCTAAAGATACATTACTGATCCTGAGGATTACGAAAATGGTGCTGTCACTGGATGTTAGTAGTCCTTCACAGACAACGAACGTTGAACACAAATAGTTGAAGATCATTTCAAACCTGAAAGGGTTAGGTTTCATAAACACAGAACATTGCTTCCCTTAACAATGTCGTTTAAATCCATACATATTTTTTTTTAATAGACAGTCCCAGAGCACAGCCTTTCTTAGGCCCATAATAAATATGAAGGTGCTCTAATATTTGGAAGATAGTGAAGATATGATTAATAATTTTCACGATCTCGATGAAAATGTTGGAGACGTTTCTATGATGTATAAATAAACGAGGGTTGTATGCTTGATTGTATTGTATTGTGATTGCAGGGTGTGTTTGTAGAATATACCTTTCTACGCTTACCAACACTTCTGATTTACAGCTTGGGATTCAAGGTAGCCAACCTGGACGCTGGCAATTGTCTCGTTCGAGTTTATCGACCAAGATGAACTCATAATAGCTTCAAGAGTACCTAGTGATGAACATAACAGAAAAATTGCCTCATAAGTCTGTCTTTCAATGGTCCTGGTCAGTTTGTAATGTATGATGACAGTCGGTATTTTGGAGGCATTTAGAAGTAAACCTACCCCCGGTGGGCACTGAATAGATGTCGTAGGTCTTTTTAAGGATGAGTGTAACTACCGCTTCATTTCAGTATATCAGAACACAGTAGTTCCTGCAACTTTTCAAACAACCCAACACAATCCCTTGATTATCATCCTCCAAGAGACCCGGAGACCAATCAATGGGTTTGGTGACTTTTGAAACATCAGAAGTCAGAGCTCTTTCTTCTTTGGTAAATCAGTCATGAAGGACAATAATAGTCTGTTTGTTATCACTTAGATAATTGAACACTTGAACCGTTGCTCAAATTGTGTCCATATTTCAAGAAGATCAGATATATATTGACGTTCCACCAACTTTACATATGATATAATGACTATCATTGAACATATCAAATTAATTGTAGTTTATAAATAATGATCAGTTGACTTCAAGTCCAGGACATAAATTTACTCTATTTACCCGGCAACTTTATATTACTGCATTCGATCATTTGTGCATTTGAGTGTGTATATTTGTGGTCATCATTATTGCACTACTATGAAACAGTTGTCCAACAAATATATATATTGATAACAATCATTGTTAGTCAAGTACAGATTATTATCTACAATGATGTTTATGATGATAATATTCATACTTTTTAATATTTTTAGGAGTCACTACTACTACTACTACTAATACTACTACTACTACCCACACTACTACTACTACTACTACTACTACTACTACTACTACTACTACTACTACTACTACTACTACTAGTATTAATGAGATAGTAAGTAGTAAAGACTACACATATATATATCAAAGATGTTATTAAATTCAAGTTAATTAAATTCACAAAAAGAATAATTCAATAAACTCTATCGAATATTATTTATGTATACCGTAGAAAAGAATCAAATGTTTTACTGCGTGGAATATATAGAAAAAGACCAAAGACTAATCGACTACTATCTGATAAGTTATTCAGAAAAGAATATAACTAACTAAAAGCCGAAATTGTCTTTTTTCTGAAAAATAAACTTTGTATAATGATGTTATGAATAAGTAACCATAGGAAGCATATATATACATCTATATATCCCATTAAAATACAATCTTTATTTATGCCTCTTACTATACTAATGTAATTCAGTTGAAAAAGTTAATTTTTTTTTTGAGAAAATAATTCCCTTTTCAACTACTTTCTTTCTGATTGTTATTTATTTTATACTTATTATGTTCATTTGTATTTTTTAGTTGACTTTTTCGTCTTGTATACATGCAGGCCTAGGAGGGGTAATGTAGGTAGGATCGCGTATATTTAAAAATTGTTCGATTATCCTGTGAACATTTTTGTCTAAGGACTGACTAGTGTAATTAAAAACGGTTTGATGATTTATTCATCAATGGATTGTGGTAAGCTAGTATCGCACACATACGCACATATCCACACATACTCTCTCTTCCTCATATACATATGTATTCATCGTGAGCATTCAAACTACGTTTTGTGTGTGTGTGAGCGCGCGCGCATATATCGGGCAGTTGGTTTAAATGTAAAGCTTATTCAATGGTGAAGATTAAGTTATCATGGCGCCATACAACAACACAATACTAATACCAATAGTAATAATAATAATAATAATAATAATAATAATATTAGTATTAATGATCACATTCTTCAAAGATTTACTACTATGATAAAAGATTGAAAATATTCTATAAAAAAGATAAGTTGCTTTCTTTTACGGGATCTAAGAAATATATAAATATTTATCTATTTATCAACATTTTTACACACAGTTAGTTAGAATATTTAACCAACTCGTAGTACTGCTAGTAGTAGTAGTAGTAGTAAACTGTGGGTGGTTATAAATTAATAATTATCTTTATCAGTGATAATATACTACTAATTAACTTTTCTATTATTTATGTATGATAATTTAAATGTCGCATATCATCAATAAAAAATATATTCAACAGTTGATCATTTAAAACAAAAAGTATAAAAAAAAAACTTCAATAATCAATGGTCAAAATAGAATGAAAATGAAATAAAATGAACAGCTGGCGTTTTCATCCAACTAACTAACTAACTAACTAACATTTTTTTCAAAAAGGGGACAAAAATAAAAGCGAACATTTCTCTTTTCAAACCAAAAAGCGGCTTTTATATACTTAAATATTTCCCAAAAATAATTTTTTTATAATTCACCAACAGTAATTTGTTATATTCGTAGTGTGTTGTTTTGTACATATGCTTCAAATCTTTCTTAACCCCACTGATTCGTTGTTTCATACAGACAGCATTGTCTCTCTCTCTTCCACACATACTCTCTTTCTTGCTGTGTAGGCCTTCTTTTACAGAGAATTTGACATTACACAAGATAACGAACAATTTTGATTCATTTCATTTCATTGTATTTTAGTTTTTCCAAATTTTGAAAATATTCTCTATACTACTGATTTACCACTCCTTGACCACCCAGAAATTTTCTTTTGTACGACTTTAAATATTGTTGTTGATACTGATAAGAATTTATTAGAATGTATAAAGACAAACATGAAATTTATTAATAAGAAGAAGGAGAAAATATTGCAAAATATCAACATAGTAAGTACATGAACAAAGCACACAAATTGTAAATGAGAAAAAAGGAATTCTCTAACGTGTGATCAATTTCAAAGATGGTGGACATTCTGTCGGTAGTGTCATAGTGAAAAGGATAATGGTAATAATTCTTTTTCGTTTTTTCTCAATGATTCCTCTCTAAGACAAATTAAACTTTTATGTGGAAACTTTTTTTTTCTATGATAATGACATTTAAAATGTATGACATTTATGTATAGATTAGTGTGTGTGTGTGTGTGTGTGTGGAATAAATATTCGCCCTTTTGTTAATCGGATTTATTCATTCACACTTTATTTTGATATGAATTGGATTATGTAACTATTTGGTTTTCGACAGATTACCAGAAATTCATTTAGTCCAGTTTAGTGATCCACGATAGAAAGAAAACAGAACCGGTTAGCAACATCATACATGGTGATTTTGACTCCATTACACCACCCCGTCTCCTAATGAGGCACTGTCCTCAGTGCCTGGTCTCGGACAAGGATATGCTACTCCTCCTTCAGCCGGTATCTCTTAAAAACTAGTAGCAGGTGGTGGACCTGTGAACGAAGCATCAGCAGGTACTGGTGTCCGATCTGGCTTTATTTGATTGCAGTGCACCGTTATTATTCGTCCTGAGGTCGTTGCGGGTTACGTAACACGACCGTCGTGGGGGATCGGATGAGGACGATTTCAAAGGAGCCCTGCCAGGGCTGGTAGAATTTACTGCAAGTCCCTAATGACGTCATGTGGCGGCGTAGCCAGACGCGACCTCCAACTGTATACACTGGTCCTTGCACCTGACGATCGTACATGTCTTATTGACGATCACTAGCCCTGCGCGAGTTGATGTTGACTAGGTGGTACACATCAGACAGGCGGGTAAAGAGATTGTGGATGTACGGTACGTGTTCTTGTTCTTTGTAGGGTAGCAAAGGCGACTGTATCTCTACGTGTTACATATAGCTGTAACGAATAATGCTATGTTAAATAAGTTAATTAAAAGGTTTAGCAAAATTAAATGTAAACCAACTTAAATGTACTTGAGGTACTACTATTCTACGTATTTTCTTTAGCATCGATAATTATGGTCATAGGTTAGATATTTTATAATCGTTGTTATGGCTAGTTAGAATAATATCTGATAATTAGAATATAATCCTTTGTAGTTCATTTGCATGTGGTTGTTTGAATCGGTATGTTGATATTTAAGACTGCGATTGATCAGTCATTTTGGTATAGGTGCATTCTGTACAAATCGCCTCTGTATTCCCAATAGGTTATACTCATGATTGTCAGCGATAGATGCGGTCTAGCATTGGAATCCATCATTTACATCAGCGAATGAGCTTGTAGTGGAACATATCTATGAAAAAAACGCAATTGGTGAAAAAGAAACATTAATTATTGTACTCCTTTTGTTTAACTGTACTAAAAACACTTAATTACGCGCAACGTTCTTGTTGGCGTTGCTGCCATCTCTCATAACTTGCTGCTCGATGTTAATGCCTACTTTCTCCGTCAAATAAATATTCAACCCTGGAATTTGTGACGGTATAGTAATGAATATTTAGTGGTGATCATAGTCAATCTTGATTCGATCACCACTAAACTTATTACATAAGTTAATAATTGTCTGAGTTTAGGAGATCGGTAGATAACGTTATGCACACTGTAAATGTGAACACTGAAAATAGAGGAATATCTAACTGATGAGTTTCAAATAGGACGAAACGCATATCTTGAATTCTCCTGATAGCGCTACATTACCAAATACTATTAAGAACAAAATAATATTGTTCAGTTTGTGTTTTATAAAAAAAAGTGATTTGAATCAATTACATAGCATAAAGAGATTTTTACACACTTGAAACCATCAGTCAATCATTGTTAGGCCACCATTATAAAACCTGGAAGCATTGGGCGGCCGTTTCGTCCTGGTATGGGACTCATCAGCAGTGCGTATCCACGACTCCTGCTCCTCGCAGGATGCGAACTCGGGACCTTCGGCATTGTAGGCGAATGCCTTACCATCGGACCACTGGGCCGGTAGGCATCCGACCTCGCCCATAAAAAGATTATGGTTACAGGATAAGGGATTCATCTTATTTCGAATTGCCAGTTGTTTCTGCCTGTATTCTACTACTAACCATAATTTTTCTATTCAATAAAAACTTTAGCCTCAAAATCATTGGATCAAGGAAATCTATTCAGAATATACATGTACTAACAAAAACTAATCAAGTTTTGCTCTTGACTGTCAACAGAGGGATTATTTTAAACATTCATAATAATGACATAATTTAAATGAGTGAAATTTTTTCTTCTGAAACATAAAACAACTCATACAACAACTCAAACAACAGAATAGTTGATATCACTCATCAATTATAAACATCAGTGAAGTTAGGAATGAAGTAAACCTCACCCTACTACTCAAGCCAGTGACTATCTGGACTCAGTAGTTAGGTGAATAACGCTATTGAGTGTGAAGTAAATGGTATTGAGTTCGAGTGTTGGAGTGAACTTTAGGATGTGACAGGTACATGCCGCTGTCACGTCCCAAATAGGACGTAACCCGCATCTTGGATTCCAATGTGTTGGGGACGTTAGATTCCCAGAACTTACTTGGTAAAGGTCCCAATTTCGTAATTTATTGCTGAAATTTCGATTTGTTTATGTTTCCGCTCCAGAGATGCTTAGTTGACCTACAGCTTACATTTCCGACTCGGAAAATCCTTGACTGACACTCGTTGATGGGTTACTGTGGTTCTCCCAAGGGCGTCTCTAGCATTGCGACAATAAGCTTGATTTTTGTGCTTAACAACCTCATTCTTTCTGGGTGTTTGTAGAATACATTCTCTACGCCTTATCAAGACTTCTTGCTTTAGTTTTCGGAGCCTTGGACGATCGGGTTCGAATAGCCTATCATGTCACTGCATCGTTTATCTGAGCTCTGTTTACCGAGTAAGGTGAACTCGTAATAGTTCCAAGCATATCAACTGATGAGTATATCACACTGTTAGATACCATCCACCTAAACTAATAATCAATTAATAATTTTGGGGCAGAGTTTCGGAGGTCTGCGTTTTTACACATTTGAAATCATCAATCAATCAGTCTTAGACCACCATTAGAAACATACAAGCACTGGACGGCCGTCAACTCCTGGTATGGGGCTCCTCGGCAGTGCGCATCCACGACCCCTGCTCCTCGCAGGATTCGAACCCGGGACCTTCGGCATTGTAGGCGAACGCCTTACCATCGGACCACTGGGCTGGTGGCATCCAACGGTGTTAATGTCGAACTCTCATTGATCTAGAGATTTTGCGCGACCTCACCCAATTGTCTTCGGTAGTTACTGCCTAGATCGGACAGGTTTGAGCTTCATTGGTCACGTCTTTTTACTAGAACTCCGAGAATTTCCTCACGAAACTAGCCGTCCACTACTTCCAGGTTTCTAATGGTGAGTTTAACAATGATTGATTGATGATTTCAATTAATAATTCTTTATCCATAGAAATTTTCATGAATATTCAGTTAGTTGAATGTGTTCATGAAGTTTGGTCTAGTCAATTCCGATCCCTTATAAACTCATGAATAAGTACTTTGTTGAGAAATATTAAACTAGTTCAAAATAACCATTGACTACAAGTACAGAAGAATAAGGATAAAGTTAAGACAATCTGGAAATAACTTATGTAAATGAACAGTTTATGAGAAAGGAGATAAAGTGCAATATCTAAATAGCAGTTTCAAGCATTTCTTCATTTAATTAATGTGTCAAAGCTACATATAAGAGTGCATATTTCACTGCAATACACAAATATACATCTTTTATGAACATGCTACTGTTGTGCATCTGAATTTACCGAATAAAAATGACAATAAAATAAAACTTGAAGCTTCAAATGAATTCCGCAATTCTTTTATATCATACTGTGGTGCGAGATACTTATAAGTAGTATATGACGCGAGTAAAAACGTAATGTCTGGCAGCAGAAGATGGGAGAAGATCAAGGAATGATGAGTGGGAACATAATGGAATTTGTATGAAACACATGAATAGTAGTGACAATGGATTGATGTTTTGTAACAGGAACAGTCCAGTTCGATATGATGGATTGATATTTTGCAAATGAACGATTTACGATATGGTTTTCCTATTTTACTGAGTAACTGTGTAATTTTCGTCAAATCAGTCAGGTTGCACCACCTGTGTTCTCCTTCACTACAATACAATATTCACTCACAAAGTGAACAGACATATGTTCGTTTTATTGATTCGTATTGGTTGATCTCCATAACCATTTTGTTCTCTAAACGGATCTACAATACTCTTGAATTCTCAGTGTCTCTAATTTGTCAATCCATAATTCCAAAAATTATTGATCGATTTTCATAAAATTCTGTCTTTATATATATATTTCCCTAAGTAAAATCCAATGTTATCTGTTTCTAATCCTTATAACTGATTGAATTCTATTGATCTAGTCTCAATATTTCGACTAATCGAAAACACTCAATATCAGATGAAGTGTTCTTCCGATAGTTAGTCGTTCGCGCTCGATACCGAAGGTCCTGGGTTCGAATCCTGCGAGGTGCAGGAGTCGTGGATGCGCACTGCTGATGAGTCCCATACCAGGACGAAACGGCCTTTCAGTGCTTCGATGTTTCTAATGGTGGTCTAACAATGATTGATTGATGATCTCAAATGTGTAAGAACACAGATCTACCAAGGCTCTATCTGAGAACTGTTCTTTGATGTTATATGGTTGGACAAAGGTTGAGAGGGAACCTGCCTTCACTTGGATTTATTACTAGTCAACACTCATCACAGTAAGGTTCATCTAAAAATGTAGCAGATGTATTCCTTGTGAAATTCGCAACAGCATTATCTAATTTCACTGAGTTATTCAAATCATAATAATTATCATAATTATTTTTGGTATATAACTGACTGACTATTAATGTAGTCGCCTTGTTTTCACCTATTTCGGCTAACCTCTTCCTTTAACTAATTGTCATCGCACTAAAAATCAATATTTTTATTTAGTCTTTAAATAATCCGGCCAAAATTAAAATTCCACATTTTCATTGTTTCATGTGATTTTTTTTCTTTTCTGATGACAAATGTACGAAACTAGTCACAGTTTAGAAAAAAAACTCCATTCTGTTTGTAAGTGTATTATAGGAGACACATAGAAGTTTTTTTTAAAAAAATAATCTGTTTTCTATGAACGAAATAAATTTTCAGTAAAATTCATTAGTGAATATATGACAAAGGGGAAAAAAATTGTCATATACGTGAATCAGTTCATGCTTCATGCTAAATATCGAATCATTCGGTGGATTTATCACTAAAAGACAGTATGGGATTGTGGGGAATGTTGGATTGCGTTGAAATTATGAGCCTATCTAAGGTTAGACCACCATTATAGACTTGAAAGAATCGAGCGGACCATTTGGTCCTACTGTAGTGAATTAGAACACAGGTGGGGCAGTTGGGTTGTATTTAACGAAAATTACAGAGTTACTCAGTATAGTCGGAACACCATATCGTAAATCGTTCATTTGCAGAATATCAGTTCATCATAACGAACTGGACTGTTCCTGTTGCAAGCAACATCAATCCATTGTCACTATTCATGCGTTTCATACAAATTCCATTGTGTTCTATCTCTTCCTTTCTTGATCTTGCCCCATCTTCTGCTGCCAGACATTACGTTGACGCTCACGTCATATACTACTTATAGGTAGCTCTCACCACACTAGTATGGAACTCCTTAATAGTGCTCATCCACGACTGTGCACACAGGAATCGGAACCAGAACCTTCAGTCCTCGCGCGCAAACGTGGGCTAAACCGTGTCGAGTGTAACATGGTCACTTGTCATGGCCGGTTCGGTTGTCAGTGTTTTATCGGCATCGCCTCATCAATTATAATTGCGATCCTGCAATGCGCTAGTAAGAATAAAAGATTGGTACTGTATAGTGTACTACTTACAGTGGAGCTTATAAGTAGTGTGCATGGATATGCAGCAGTGTCACCCTGAAGTTACGACCGAAGCACAGAGAGTCGATTACAGATTTACAGCGCCCCCGATCAGAGGGTTTTGATAACTAGAAAACATGTGGAAGAAAATAAACAAGACTTACGCTTGTTTTGAAAGTGTATGTTTTTTGATGAAGAGTACGCCTTTGGATTGTAACTGAGTCTTTCATCTGCACACATCATCAAAACGCCTTACTTCTGAAGACTTACGATGAATGTTTTCTACAATAGAGACAGCCTTAATCAAATGTTGCAACAAATGGGGAGTGATTTGAAAGAGGACAAGCATCAGTATGTCTTAGGTTTTGTACAACCAGTACATTTTTTACCTCAGCTTATTTATTACGTGCAATATATTTAAATGTATACAGTTATATTATGATAATCAAGTGATCATATCTATCAGTCTATCTGTCCACCTACCCTGTATATCTATCTATCTACCAATATATATATATATATATATATATATATATATATTTGTTACTGCTCGGATACTTAATCTGAATAAGGTAGCTTTTAGAAGCATGTACCCCCGGAGCCTCTGATCTAGAGATCTAGTCCAACAACGTTAGGAGACGCAGTTCCAATAGGTTCTTGCACCATTTTTTCCCTTAGGATCTTGAAGCCCATATGTACCATTGGTTTGGAATCAGAGTTTGCCAACTTGTTAGATAAATTCTACGTACCTACCGAAGTGCTTGAATCCCCAATCGAACATTTGCTTTTCGTCCTCTCATTTTTGTAAACAATCCTCTTGCCACGATAATGCACTAAGAAGGACTTTCTTGACCAAAGTGAGAGTATTTCGAGCAGGAGATTGGATTCTACCCTACTCTCAGCCGAACCATGGGAGAAATACCAAACTAACAATCTTCTTTACTCAGCTAAATTGAATAGTAGTGTGGTGCGCGCTACTTATAAGTAGTATATGGCGTGAGTGTAGACGTAATGTCTGGCAGCAGAAGATGGGGGAAGACCAAGAAAGGAAGAGTGGGAACACAAAATGGAATTTGTATGAAACGCTATGAACAGTGAAATTGTCAGACAATGGATTGATGATGGATTGAAGATTTGCAAATTAACGGTTACGATATGGTTTTCCTATTTTACCAATTAACTGTGTAATTTTCGGTCAAACACAATTGGGTTGCCCTCACTTGTTGTCTCCTTACACTACAGTAGTAGTTTGTATTAACACTCCTAGATTGTAATCGAGTATATACTAAAGCATGTTAGTACACTTATGTTGAAATATACAACAGATTTTCTTGGAATCGATCTATGTGAAGTCAATGACTAATTTGCTTCGTTTGCTGGAACCTAATGATATTTTATGATTACAATTTACCATGATACACATCACTTTTTGATGTTAATCAGATCTACTGTTCGAAATTTGTGGTAATAATGCCAAATTTCTAGCAATAGATATTGAGTCTTTAAAAGGGCATCGTTTCCGAAGTTTTGTGGTGCTTATGGTTTTGAAGCTGTACTTGATGTGGTTCCTAGTAGAAAATTTTGTTTAAACTTTCAGGGGTCACAACACTGAGCATTTAGTATGATCTTATGACTTCAGTCTGTGTGTTTATCGATTAATTGACTGAAAAACATAACAATAGCTTTTCTCACTTAGGTTTAATTTTTGAATATAAAACGAGCTTT
>OX103976.1:12965673-13023120 GCA_944470395.2 Schistosoma turkestanicum | reverse complement strand
GTTGGCCTTTTTATTACTATCGTCGCATAAATGAGGTTAGCCTAAGTATAATATACGGAAGTGGAGAGGTAGATTTATTTCATCACATACTCGATCATTCGTTCACACTGGAATCAAGTGGTGAGCCGCTAAAACCTCAAGGTTATTAAGCATAGGAGAATGTATTACGATTGATGTTTGTACCAAGTGAACTTTGATATTGATTACTAAAATCTGATTAATTAGTGTATTAATCAGACTCATTATCAACAATGAGGCAATATAAGTGTTATATTCGTCACTTGGTACGCTTGAGGCTATTACGAGTTCATCTTAGTCGATAAACACGAACGAGACAATGAACCAGCGTCCAGGTAGGTTACACTGAATCCTAAACTGCAAAACAGAAGACTTGGTAAGCGTAGAAAGTATATTCTACAAACACCCAGCAATCACACAATACAATCAAGCACACAACTCTCGTTCATTTATACATCATAGAAACGTACTTAGGACAGTTACGAAAATAGCACACTAATAAAATACACAGCAGCCAATCACACCCATGGATTTTCCTGATGGGAAATGAAATCTCAATGTCAACTGATCAGCCTATGCTCGCAAACATGAAATCCAAAATAAGGCATTTATCAAGTGAGTTCTGGGGATCTAACATCCCCAACAATAAGCTTTCACTCATAACTTCATTACAAACAATAACAAAATATCTACTGAGTACTTTATATCCCGATAGATGATCAATAAGTGTTCGATACAATAATAAGTATTGAGTTTGATTCTTAGCATAAATATCCATCCTGAAATAATAATAATAATCATAGATATTTTTAGACTTTCATTCGCAAAACAAACAGATCATGGTTTCAAAAATGTGTAACTTCACAGTCTTCACAACCCCGTAATGCAAATTACCTGTGCTTACTAGTGACTCGCTTCGTAAGGAATCTTCTCCGAGTTCTAGTGGGAAGTCGTGACCAGTGAAGTTCAACCTGTTCAGGTGTAGACAGTAACTACCGAAGACTGTGTATTAGGTTGCGCAACTCTGTGTATTGATCAAGTTAGACATTAACACCGTTAGATACAGGCTCAGTGGTCCGATGGTTAGGCGTTCGCCTACAATACCGAAGGTCCTGGGTTCGAATCCTGTGGGGTGCAGGAGTCGTGGATGCGCACTGCTACTGATTAGTCCCATTCCAGGACTTGACGGACGTCCAGTGCTACTTGCAGGTTTCTAATGGTGGTCTAACATTGGTCGATTCATGGTTTCAAGAATATATATTCACTCAAAGAATTATATAAAGAGGATGGAATACTCATTTTAGGATTTTACAATTCAAAAAGAAAGTATACTAATGTATATTTCTAAATTAAAGAAAATCAATGAAAAAGAAAATAAGAGCAGTTCTTACTAATCATTAAAAATAAGAATTCACATTTTCGTGTAGTTGATTACAAACAACAACAACAGCAATAATCAAACGGAATTCATACATCAATTATTGTTTCATATTTTAAAAAAAATCATAAAAAAATAAACGTAGTAGTAGTATAATTAATTAACTGTAAAATATAAATCAACTTGTACATAGTCTGTTGTCTATTTTAGGTCCAATTGAACATTGATTACCATTTACTCTCTCTGTATATCTGACAATAAAAAACAATATTTTCTGACATTTAACATTTATAATAATAATCTATGTGAATAGTGATAAATTACATTGTCTAATAATTCATTAAACAATGTTCTACTGATGTCATGAAAGATATATTGAAATTATTTGGTTAAGAATAGATATTGTATGTATATGTTCTTTGTTTAGTCAGTCTTTATACAACTACTATAGAATCTAACACCTACGTGCATTTGTTCAAATTGCTTCAGTTTAATCATTGTGGTAATATTAATTCATGAAGAGAACAGTTAGAGTAGTAGTGTGGTGCGCGCTACTTATAAGTAGTATATTACGCGAGTAAAAACGTAATGTCTGGCAGTAGAAGATGGGGGAAGATCAAGAGAAAGGAAGAAGAGTGGGAACACAATGGGATTTGTATGAAACGCATGAATAAGTGAAGTGTCAGACAATGGATTGATGATTTGCAAATTAATGGTTTACGATATGGTTTTCCTATTTTACGAATTAACTTTGTAATTTGCGATAAATACAATTCGGTTGCCCTCACCTGTGTTCTCCTTCACTACAGTAGGATTTTTAGAAGGATTACAATGGTAGTAAGAAACATCAAGCATAGAAAACATGATCAAATGAAAAGGAATGAATTAACGTAAGAAGAACTATTAAGTAATTATGAAATTTAGGAGTTAAGGAAAAACAACGATTGAAATCATGAATCAATCATTTTTAAACAACCATTAGGAACCTGTAAGCACTGGACGGCCTGATATGGGATTCATCAGTAGTAACTTCATATGACCAGTGGAGTTCAACCCTGTCATGTGTAGCCAGTAACTATTGAAGATAAATGCTGAGGTCGTGCAGAATTCTTAGATTGATCAAAGTTATACATTAACACTGTCAGATGCTGGCCCCGTGGTCCAGAGGTCAGGCATCCACGCGCCAGACCGAAGGTCCTAGTTCGAATCCTGTGAGGTCAAGAAGTCATGGATGCGCACTGCTGATGCGTACCATACCAGGACGAAACGGTCGTCCAGTGCTTCCAGGTTTCTAATGCTAGTCTAGCAATGATTGACTTATGATTTCTGTGTGTAAAAACAGTGATCTCCATTACTCTAAATGAAAAAGCAAGGATTGCATATTTCTGAACCATATTGACTGGATGAGTCAGTTCACTCAATGTAATTAGTCAAGTAGTCCCTACATACCAGAATAGTTCAGTTAAGTACTCTATGATTTCATGAACTGGGGTTTATCAACTGGATATACCTGCCAAATTCAAGAGTTGATACCTACTTTTGGATTTGAACTCAGTACATTAGCTGGGTGGATAATGAGTTGGCGTACAAAGCAAAAGGCACATTGTTTGAATAACGAAGCAGATATTTACTTTGGCACGTACCATCTACATTCAGTGGACGAATCCCAAATGTTGATGATAGGTATGTCCCAGATTCTACTGCTAGTCATATATAATCCATTCTAAATAAATTTGTGCCATTAAGGCAAAAGAATACTACAACTAAAGATCTTCAGTAAAACGATAAAAATAATGAATTTATGCGCATTTTAGTGTGAGTACATACATGTATGTTAAGCCCACAGGGCTTGTCCCAGCTTTAGGACAAACTGATTAACCTTCTCTGCCTGAGTCATTATTCATTCATTCATTCATTCATCTTTCGACCTTGTCAATCATTCGCTTATATCTTGGTTGATTTTATTCGAGTGCGCGTTCTCATGCTTAATTAGTCTGACTACAAATACTTAGTCACATCTATTGTCTCATTGAATTGGCTAAATCGCCTTTTCCATTTCGCTTCCCTTTGTTTGAACGCTTTATAGTCTCATGTCTGTCTGTGTGAACAGTTGCATGAAATAAATTCATCCAATCAAATCCGTATTTAGCTTCTGATTTCCTCCATCTTACTCAAACGGGTTTCACCTAAGTATGAAATACGGAAATGGAAGGGAAGATTTATTTCCATAGCCCCTACTTGAACGTTCACATAAATTTGAGTCAGATCATAGGTGGTGAGCTCTACGTTGAATTTAATGCAGCCATTAAAGCATTATTGTGACTGAATCTGTTTAACTCATGTTATCTAATATCATCGACTATTGATCGTGGTTATATTGCATTGACCCTAACCATGAACCAATATAACTGAGGAATAAATAATTGTTAAGATAGGGTAATTGTAAATTTCATCTACAGAAAAGTTTAAAACGGTCATGCAATATGAACAGTAATTCAGAGATTTCAGTATAAACATCTTTTATGACATTAGAAATTGGAAAATCAATAAATTTATTGAAAATCAGTTTAAATATTGCTGTCCCAAAGAAAATTATAAAAATGAATTCTAAGCTTCAAAGTTATGTTGCTGATTAATATAATTAAAACTTGTCAGGTTGATTGAATAAAAGGTTCACCCAAGTAAGTTGTTTGTGAAGGCTCCTTTTTTGTTACATTTAGAAGTAGTTTCATTCATTGACTGGTGAATGCTATAATTCAATTAGTTCCTGTATTTTGTAATACAGAGTAAATTTAGGGCATTCAGCTTCGATTCTGTTCATCTTTCAGCACCATTTATCGTCACTTTTCTTGGTTAATATCACTCACAATCGATTGGCGGTTTAGCGCTTAAGAGAAATTCACATTGTTAGTTATGAGAAGTCATTCAGTAATCAATATTTTCTTAAAGCTCGTTTTATGTTCCAAATTAACCTGAGTGAGAAAAGCTAGTTGTTATATTTTTCAGTCAATTAATCGATAAACACACAGACTGAAGTCATTTGGAGATTTTATGAAAGATCAAAATCATACCAAATGCTCAATGGTTGTGACCCTGAAAGTTTAAACAAAATTTTCTAAGAACCGATCAAGTACAGCTTTTAAAACCGTAAACACAAAAACATTCGGAAACGATGCTGTTTTAAAGACTCAATATCTATTGTTAGAATGTAGGCATTATTACACAAATTTCGAACCAGTAGATCTGATTAACATCAAAAGTGATGTGTATCATGGTAAATTGTAAATCATAAAATATCATTAGGTTCCGGCAAAAGAAGCAAATAATCATTTGATTCACATAGATCGATTCCAAGAAAATCTGTTGTATATTTCAACCATAAGTGTACTAACATGCTTTAGTATATACTCGATTTACAATCTAGGAGTGTTAATACAAACTACTACTGTAGTGAAGGAGAACACAGGTGAGGGCAACCGAATAGAATTTAACGACAATTACAGAGTTACTCTGTAAAATAGGAAAACCATATCGTAACCGTTAATTTGCAAATCTTCAATCCATCATCAATCCATTGCCTGACATTTCACTGTTCATGCGTTTCATACAAATTCCATTGTGTTCCCACTCTTCCTTTCTTGATCTTCCCCCATCTTGTGCTGCCAGACATTACGTTTACACTCGCGTCATATACTACTTATAAGTAGCGTGCACCACACTACTATTCAATTTAGCTGAGTAAAGAAGATTTTTAGTTTGGTATTTCTCCCTGGTTCGGCTGAGAGTAGGTAGAATCCAATCTCCTGCTCGAAATAATCTCACTTGGTCAAGAAAATCCTTTTTGCCGCATGAACCTATTGGAACTGCGTTTCCTAACGTTGTTGGACTAGATCTCTAGATCAAATGCTCCGGGAGTACATGCTTTTAAAAGCTACCTTATTCAGATTAAGTATCCGAGCAGTAACATATATATATATATATATATATATATATATATATATATATTGGTGGATAGATAGATATACAGGTAGATGGACAGATAGACTGATAGATATGATCACTTGATTATCATAATGTACCTGTATACTTTAAATATTATTGCACGTAATAAATAAGCTGAGGTAAAAATGTACTGATTGTATAAAACCAAAGACATACTGATCTTGTCCTCTTTCGAAATCACTCCCCATTTGTTGCAATATTTGATTTAGTCTGTCTCTATTGTAGAAAACATTCATCTAAGTCTTCAGAAGTAAGGCGTTTTGATTTTCGTATATAATTTTTTTAGTTTCTACTTTGTGACTATAATTTAAGGAGATAAATGATATTTTATGTTCATCTGATCAAGAATTAGTTAAACAATTGATTTATAGTATTAGAACACAAAACAGAACATTTGTTGAATTTGCACGATACTAAAGACTGTTCACCATAGTTTTGAATCTGTATAATCTTAACAGTTCCGAGAACTTTCATCGGAATTATTGCTTCATTTGAACTGAATTATGTTCTTCAGTGGTTTATAGTGATTCTGTAATGATCGAAGATGGTGTGTGCAGATGGAGGACGCAGTTTACAATCCAAAAAGGTGTACCATTCATCAAACAAACATCCACTTTCAAAACAAGCATATTCTTGGTTATTTTCTTCCACATGTTTTCTATTTATCAAAACCCTCTGATCGCTCTGTATATCTGTATTCGACTTTCTTTGCTTAGGTCGTAACTTCAGGGTGAAACTCTGCTGCATATCCACTGCATACTACTTATAAGCTCCATTGTAAGTAGTACACTTCACAGTATCAGTCTTTTTATTCTTACTGCGCATTGCAGAGATTGCAATGGTCCCTCATTTTCAAGTATAATTGATAAGGCGATGCCGATAAAACACTGACAACCGAACCGGTCATGACAAGTGACCATCCTACACTCGACACGGTTTAGCTCTCGTTTGAATGAGAGACTGAAGATTCTGGTTCCGATTCCTGTGTGCGGAGTCGTGGATGAGCACTATTAAGGAGTTCCATACTAGTGTGGTGAGAGCTACTTATAAGTAGTATATGACGTGAGTGTCAACGTAATGTCTGGGGGAAGATCAAGAAAGGAAGAGTTAGAACACAATGGAATTTGTATGAAACGCATGAATAGTGACAATGGATTGATGTTTGGCAACAGGAACAGTCCAGTTCGATATGATGAACTGATATTTTGCAAATGAACGATTTACGATATGGTGTTCCGACTATACTGAGTAGCTCTGTAATTTTCGTTAAATACAATCCGATTGCCCCACCTGTGTTCTCGTTCACTACACTAGGACCAAATGGTCGCTCGATTCTTTCATGTCTATAATGGTGGTCTAACCTTAGATAGGCTCATAATTTCAACGCAATCCAACATTCCCCACAATCCCATACTGACTTTTAGTTATAAATCCACCAAATGATTCGATATTTAGCATGAAGATGAACTATTCACGTATATGACAATTTTTTTCCCTTTGTCATATATTCACTAATGAATTTTACTGAAAATTTATTTCCTTCATAGAAAACAGATTATTTTTTAAAAAAAAACTTCGCATGAAAAATGAAAATGTGGAATTTTAATTTGCCGATTATTTAAAGACTAAATAAGATATTGATTTTTAATCGATGACAATTAGTTAAAGAAGAGGTTAGCCGAAATAGTTGAAAACAAGGCGACTACCTTAATAGTCAGTCAGTTTTAGACCAAAATAATTATTGATAACATTATGACTTGAATAAATCAGTTGTTGCTGTTGCGAATTTCACAAGGAATACATCTGTTACATTTTTAGATGAACCTTACTGTGATGAGTGTTGACTAGTAATAGGATCCAAGTGAAGGCAGGTTCCCTCTCGACTTTGTCCAACCATCTAACATCAAAGAACAGTTCTTAGTTAGAGCCTTGGAGATTTGTGTTTTTACACATTTGAAATCAACCAATCAATCATTGTTAGACCACCATTAGAAACCTGGAGGCATTGGACGGCCGTTTCGTCCTGGTATGGCACTCATCAACTGTGCGCATCCACAAATCCTGCACTTCGGAGGATTCGAACCTAGGACCTTCGGTATGGTGCGTGAACGTCTAACCATCGGAAGAACAGTTTATCTGATATTGAGTGTTTTCGACCAGTCGAAATATTGAAACTAGATCAATAGAATCCAATCAGTTATAAGGATTAGAAACAGATAACATTGGATATTACCTAGTGAAATATATATATATATAAAGACAGAATTTTATGAAAATCGATCAATAATTTTTGGAATTATGGATTGACAAATTAGAGACACTGAGAATTCGAGAGTATCGAAGATCCGTTTAGAGAACAAAATGGTTGTGGAGATCAACCAATATGAATCAATAAAACGACCATATGCATGTCTGTTCACTTTGTGAGTGAATATTGTATTATTATAGTGAACAAGAACACGGGTGGGGCAACCGGATTGATTTAACGAAAATTACAGAGTTACTCAGTAAAATCGGAACACCATATCGTAAATCGTTCATTTGCAAAATATCAGTCCATCCTATCGAACTGGACTGTTCCTGTTGCAAACAACATCAATCCATTGTCACTATTCATGCGTTTCATACAAATTCCATTGTTTTCTGACTCTTCCTTTCTTGATCTTCCCCCCATCTTCTGCTGCCAGAGATTACGTTAACACCCGCGTCATATACTACTTATAAGTAGCTCGCACCACAGTATGATATAAAAGAATTGATTCCATTGAGGAATTCATTTCAAGCTTCAAGTTTTATTTTAATTGTCATTTTTATTCGGTAAATTAAGATGCACAACAGTAGCATGTTCATCAAAAGATGTATATCGAAGTATTCCAGTGAAAATTACACTCTTATGTGTAGCTTTGACACATTAATTAAATGAAGAAATGCTTGAAACTGCTAGTTAGATATTGCAGTTATTATTAATATTACTATTATTTCCTTTCTGATAAACTGTTCATTTACATAAGTTATTTCCAGATTGTCTTAAGTTTATCCTTATTCCTCTGTACTTGTAGTCAATGGTTGTTTTGAATGAGTTTAATATTTCTCAACAGTGTACTTATTCATGATTTTATACGGGATCGGAATCGAATAGATCAAACTTCACGAACACATTCAATTAACTGAATATTCCTGAAAATTTCTACTGACAAACAATTATTTATTGGGTATAAGTTTAGATGGATGGTATCTAACAGTGTGATATGCTCGTCAAATGGTATTCTTGAAACTATTACGAGTTCACCTTACTCGGAACGAAGATCAGTGATGCAGTGACACGATAGGCTATTCTGATCCGATTGTCCCAGGTCCTGCTAACTCGTTCAAGAAGTCATGATAAGGCGTAGAGAGTGTATTCCACAAGGACCCAGAAAATTCGAGGTAGCTAAGCACACAAATCAAGCTTATATATACATGATAGAAACGCCCTTAGGATAGGCGCAAAAATAACCACCAACCAATGACAGTCAAGGGTTTTCCGAGTGGGAAATGTTGGCTGAATTTCAATTAAGCGTCTCCGGGACGAAAACATAAACAAATAAAAATTTCACAAATACATTACAAAATTAGGACCTTTTCCGAGTGAGTTTTGGGGATCTAACGTCCCCAATACAGTGGAATCCAAGACGCGGATTACGTCCTATTTAGGACGTGACAGCTGGATGTGCCTTTCGCATCCTAGAGTTCACTCGAACTCAGTACCATTCACTTCAAACTCCATCTCGTTATTCACTTAACTACTGAGTCCAGATAGACACTGGCTTGAGTAGTAGGATGAAGGTTACTTCATTCCTAACTTCATTGATGTTTATAGTTAGTGAGTGAATTCAAATATTCTATTATTTGAGTTGTTGTTTTGTTGTTATGTTTCAGAAAAAATTTCATTCATTTAAATTATGTCATTATTATGAATGGTTAAACTAATCCCGTTGTTGATAGTCAAGAGTAAAACTTGATTAGTTTTTGTTAGTACATGTATATTCTGAATAGATTCCCTTGATCCAATGATTTTGAGGCTAAAGTTTTTATTGAGTAGAAAAATTATGGTTAGTAGTTGAATACAGGCAGAAACAACTGGCAATTCAAAATAAGATGAATCGTTTATCCTGTAACTATAATCTTTTTATGGGTGAGGTCGCGCAAAATCCCTAGATCAATCAGAGTTAGACATTAACACCGTTGGATGCCACCGGCCCAGTGTTCCGATGGTAAGGCATTCGCCTACAATGCCGAAGGTCCCGGGTTCGAATCCTACGAGGAGCAGGAGTCGTGGATGCGCAATGCTAATAAGTCCCATACCAGGACGAAGCGGACGTCCAGTGCTTCCAGGTTTCTAATGGTGGTCTAACAATGATTGATTGATGATTTCGAGTGTGTAAAAATCTTCTTATGCTTTGCAATTCATTCAAATCGCTTTTTTTAAAAAAAACACAAATTGAACAATATTATTTTGTTCTTAATAGTATTTGGTAATGTAGCGCTATCAGGAGAATTCAACATGTGTGTTTCGTCCTATTTGAAACTCATCAGTTAGATATTCCTGTATTTCGAGTGTTCATGTTTACAGTGAGTATAAAGTTATCTACCGATCTGCTATGCTCAGACAATTATTAACTGTTTATGATATCGGTTTGATCATAATTTAAGCTCAATATTCATCAATCTCCATGGTTGTGTACACATTCTACGCCAATCGGCTAAATATATCCCTTTAATTACAAGTTTATTATTATTATTATTATTGGTAATTTGAATAACTTTAGCTTGACAAATATAATCATTGAAAGTTAAATTGCCAGTTAGTTAATTATTCTATCAATTTTATTGAGGATAATTACATTTAGCCTTTTGTTCAAGGGGTATGATCAATTCTGAACACACACACACACATACACACACACACGCATACACATACAGAAGACACTTTCGATCAATACACCAACATGCATATACATGTAAGAGAATAACAAACATGTGTTTCTAAACTGATACTGAATCTCATGGTACCATTATTAGTACGAGATTATTATTATTACTGTAATTAATAGTAATGATAATAATAATAATAATAATAATAATAATAAAGTAACCCAGTAAGTCTGATTTCGCCGAATAGGATAATAGTTAGTTAATTTTTCCCACAAAATCTCATCTGTCCAATAAACATTGAAACAATCCTAACAATTTTAGACAAAAAAACTAGAGCGAGAGAGAGAGACAGAGAAAAGCTGATGAGTTATTGTTTGTCTCAATTTTTGTAAGTAATATATTTAAGCAGATGAAAAAAAAATCAAAACGAGAAAGTTGGAACAGAGGATAGATGGAAGAAAGTAAGAGAGTGTGTGTGAGAGAAAGAGAGCTAGGAAGTGATAGGGACACAGAGGACAAAATGATAAAGATAGAGGTAGTAGACAGATATCGACAAACAGCCTATGTAAAAGCACATTTGATCATCATGATAAATTATGATAATTAACGGACATCATTTTTGTATGCTATTAATGAGTATGTTAAATAAAAACGATGAGTTTTTTTTCTTTTTACTGAGATCGGTACGATAAACTACACATCATTCATTTAGATTAAATAGTTAGGAACGATTACTCAACATTGATCTTAATGAGTTTTTGGCTCAGTGATTCCTAATGGAGTTTGTACAAACTAGTGAGATCGAATAACTTCAGCAATGATAATTCACATGTGACTAGAAGAGAGAAAGGAGACGGAACTTTGAGGAGTGTGTCTAAATACATAGAAAATTGTCAACCCACTGTTCAATGTTCAAAAAATGTCCCGCATCTAGCACTTTCGGGTATTTACTGGGTATTTACCTAGTACATTATAATAGTGTACTTATCACTGAAGATTTCATGTCCAACCACAACTTCCATTTATTTATATTTTACATCTACGATGTTGCAATGTGCTGTACTGACGTGTATATAACCGAAAGATGTAGATAAAATATGCAATGAAATATTCAATTAGTAATTTCATACTTATATACAACAACCATCTACTAAACGAGTGGAAAATGATACTGGTTACTTCATATTCGTTACACACTAAAAAAACAGATAGATAGCTGTTGGGGATGTTAGATCCCCAAAATTCGCTTGATAATGCCGTATTTCGGTTTTTCACGTTCGCCAGCAGGGGCTGATCAAATGACCTTGAGATTTCAATTCCCACCAGGAAAATCCATGGCTGTGATTGGCTGCTGTGTATTTTAGTATGCTATTTTCTTAACTGTCTCAAGGACGTTGTTATGTTGTATAAATAAACGAGAGTTGTATGCTTGATTGTACTGGATTGCTGGGTGTTTGTAGAATATACTTTCTACGCTTACCAAGACTTCTGTTTTACCGTTGGATTCAAGGTAGCCTTCCTGGAAGCTGGTAAAAGTATCGTTCGCGTTTATCGACTGAGGTAAACTCGTAATAGCATCAAGCATCCTAAGTGACGAACATATCAGTGGCGACGGGGCTCACAATTCACAATGTCAATTAACCTTGAACAGTTAGAATCTTTACTGGAACGTCAAGGTAAACGATATGAACAGTTCCAGGAACGTATGTTGGAGCTGTTAAGGAAACAAATGAATTTGAACCCACGAGATTGTTCGTTTTCTGAGACTGTTCAGACTTTAAGCCAACACTTTGGAGACAACTCGTCACTATTTAATACTCGTTATCGATGTTTGAAGCTTATTATGAACGAAGATGATGATTTTCTTACGCACGTGGTCATCGTCAACCGTGAATGCGAACGCTTTCGGTTGAAGTCTTTGTCGGAAGACCAGTTCAAAGCCCTCATTCTTATCTGCAGCCTCCAGTCGAGTAAGTTCAGTGACATTAGAACAAGGCTACTAAGTCGGTTGGAGCAAGATCCAAAGCTTACGCTTAATGATATGGCTCATGAGTACCAACGTCTCACTGACCTACAACGAGACTCGACTATAGTTCAGAGTGGTAGTTCAAGCCGATCTGAAATTCATTTGGTACAGCAGCCACCTAATCATTATAAGTCTGCTCATGCTACACCCAGTTCACCCCGCTCCAATTCGGCCCAAAAACCCAAAATGAATCCACCTTCTGCTTGCTGGCACTGCGGTTCATGGCACTATGTACGGAACTGCCCATTTAGGCAGCATAGATGCAGGAAGTGTAAAGTCATCGGTCATAAAGATGGCTTTTGCCTACAGAAAAAGCCAAAGCGATCCAGAAGTGCTAAGAAGCCTGTTCCTAGATCCAGTACCAATGCATTGAGCCTAATATCTTCCTGCCAAAGCTCATCACCAGGTGAGAGGAAATTTATTACTCTTAATATTAACGGTTATTTGTGTAGAATGCAAATAGATACTGCATCTGATGTCACTATCCTCTCACGCAAAAATTGGACCAAGTTGGGCAGCCCAAGCCTGCAGCACACAACACAAAAGCCTCGTACAGCATGTGGTAATTATCTTCGTCTGTTAGGACAATTGGAATGTAAAGTTGCTTTCCGAGATTCGTCGTTTACTGGGGTATGCTATATAACGCCAGCTGATCTAAATTTACTTGGTTTAGATTGGTTCGACCAGCTAAAATTGGCTGATGTCCCGCTAAATACCATATGCAACCTGGTATCACAACGACATGACCCAGAAGCGTATACGAAGAAGCTGATGACAGAGTTTTCAACCATTTTTGAACCTGGATTAGGTCGGTGCACTGCTATGAAAGCAACACTTCGGTTGAAACATGGGGCTAAGCCTACTTTTCGTCCAAAGAGACCTGTACCGTATGCTACATTAGCAACAGTAGATGAAGAGCTGGATCGCCTTCAACGACAAGGAGTTATTACTTCCGTTTCTTACTCCAGTTGGGCAGCACCTATAGTCGTTATCAAGAAGGCCAACGGAACGATACGTATATGTGCTGACTTCTCTACAGGTCTCAACGCAGCTCTAGAACAGCATCATTATCCTCTGCCAGTTCCAGCAGATCTGTTCACTATGCTGAATGGAGGAAAGTTCTTCGCAAAGCTTGACCTAGCTGATGCTTATTTGCAAGTGGAAGTCGATGAAGCATCTAAAGAGCTGCTTACTATCAACACTCATCGCGGTTTGTTTCAATATAACCGTCTACCTTTTGGAGTTAAGACTGCGCCGTCTATCTTCCAACAACTAATGGATACAATCCTGTCAGATATCCCAGGGGTTGCAGCTTATCTCGATGATATCTTGATTGTTGCGAAGACGTTAGAACAGCTACGGGAACGCACGACATTGGTACTACAACGCATCAGTGACAATGGTTTCCGGTTACGCCCAGAAAAATGCCAGTTTCTATTGCAGTCGGTAAAGTATTTGGGATTTATCTTTGATGCCGACGGTCGCAGACCGGATCCTGAAAACATCCGAGCTATCAAACTGATGCCTACTCCCACTAATGTTTCCGAATTACGATCTTTTCTCGGTTTGATCAGTTATTATTCAGCTTTTGTTCCCTCGATGCATGATATTCGCGCTCCATTGAATTGTCTACTGCAGAAGCATAGCACATGGAACTGGAATAAAGAGTGTGACGCGACTTTTGGTAAACTCAAGTCTATAATTAGCTCGGAATTGTTATTAACACACTACGATCCATCCATGCCGATCATCGTAGCAGCAGACGCTTCAGCATATGGCCTAGGTGCTGTTATTTCACATCAGTTTCCAGACGCGTCAGAAAAAGCCGTTATGCATGCATCCCGTACACTGACCCCAGCAGAAAAGAAGTATAGCCAGATAGAGAAAGAAGCTCTTGCCCTTGTGTTTGCTGTTCGCCGTTTCCATAAGTTTCTGTACGGTCGGAGATTCACGCTCCTCACAGATCACAAGCCTCTGTTAGCAATATTTGGTTCAAAGTCTGGCATTCCAGCCCATTCTGCAAATCGTCTTCAGCGATGGGCCTTGGTACTTTTGGGGTATGATTTCGAAATCCAATATCGACGCACTCTACAATTCGGTCAAGCAGACGCTTTGTCACGACTCATTAATGATCAAGTGGCGGCTGAGGAAAACATGGTGATCGCATCTCTGTCAGTAGAAGACCACGCAGAATGTTATCTGACAACCGCAGTTCGCGCATTACCGGTGTCTGCAACAGACATACAAAATGCTTCTAGAAACGACCCCATCATCAAGATGACGATGAAATATGTCACTAAAGGTTGGCCGTCGAAAAAGTTTGAAGGTGAAATCAAGCAACTGTATCAGCGGCGGGATTCACTATGCATCGTGAACGATTGTCTTATGTTTGGTGAAAGAGTAGTGGTGCCAGCATCCCTTCGTGCAAAAGTGCTGAGACAGTTCCATCTTGGTCATCCTGGGATTAAACGAATGAAGTCCATAGCCAGAAGTTATGCATACTGGCCTCACATGGATCAACATGTCACAGCGTTGGTTGAAAAATGCATGCGGTGTCAACAGGCGGCAAAGATGAATGCCAAAATTCCGCCGGTTTCATGGCCCAAACCTGAGCATCCTTGGTCCAGGATACATGTCGACTTCGCTGGCCCAATAAATGGAACTATGTATTTAATTGTCGTCGACGCCTTTTCTAAATGGCCGGAAATCAGCCCCGTTACGCCGCCCACTACAACTAAGACTATACAGCTCCTAACTGAAATTTTCTCACGGAATGGCATACCAGATGTGATCGTATCCGACAATGGCTCTCAATTCACCTCTTCCCAATTCCAGAATTTCTGTCAACGGCTAGCTATTAAACACTTACGCTCGCCACCATACCACCCGCAATCGAATGGGCAGGCGGAAAGGTTTGTGGATACGTTTAAAAGAGCACTGCTCAAGTCAAAAGGGGAGGGGACGCCAGCCGAAACGTTACAAAATTTCTTGTACGTCTATCGGACAACACCAAATGAATTGTTACCGGAGCAAAAGTCCCCAGCTGAAATCCTGATGGGAAGAAGATTGAAAACGATTCACAGCCTGATGCATCCGACTAATGCACCCTCATCAGTAAAGACAAAGCAGCAAAGACAATCCGCTTACGAAGTAGGATGCCCTGTGTTTGCCCGCGACTACAGAACGAACCATGGTCCTTGGGTAGAAGCGAGAGTGGTCAGAAGGGTTGGTCGAGTTATGTACGAAGTAGAGGTAGGAGGTGATAAATGGTCACGTCATCGCAATCAGATACGCAGACGGCTAGCCCCAGATCGCCCATCAAGAGCAGAAAGCCTTCCCCTTGACATCTTGCTTGATACCTTCAACCTACCGAGAGCCCCGCCACGAGAAGAAACTCAGCAGCCAGCTGTTCTTCGTTCCCGAAGGTATCCACTCAGACAGCGGCGAACAATAGTCAAGATGCAAGTCAACCACAGGAGAACACGCTATTAAAAAGGGGAGGAGTGTTGGGGATGTTAGATCCCCAAAATTCGCTTGATAATGCCGTATTTCGGTTTTCACGTTCGCCAGCAGGGGCTGATCAAATGACCTTGAGATTTCAATTCCCACCAGGAAAATCCATGGCTGTGATTGGCTGCTGTGTATTTTAGTATGCTATTTTCTTAACTGTCTCAAGGACGTTGTTATGTTGTATAAATAAACGAGAGTTGTATGCTTGATTGTACTGGATTGCTGGGTGTTTGTAGAATATACTTTCTACGCTTACCAAGACTTCTGTTTTACCGTTGGATTCAAGGTAGCCTTCCTGGAAGCTGGTAAAAGTATCGTTCGCGTTTATCGACTGAGGTAAACTCGTAATAGCATCAAGCATCCTAAGTGACGAACATATCAATAGCTCTACATAATTGTTATTCCCTAATTGAAATCGTAACTACAATCGAACAATCTGTTTACGACTGCCAGTGTAGCAGCAGCAACAGGTCTCAACATACGTAAATGGAAAAGGGAAATTCTTAGATAAAACACAACATGCACCAACCAAATCACTCTTGATGGAGATGCCTTGTAGGACGTTAACACCTTTACATATCTGGGCAGCATCATCGGCAGTCAAGGTTGATCCGATGCAGATGTAAAGGTACGGATCGGCAAACAACATCTGGAACTCAAAACAACTGTCAACAAACACCGAAATCAGACTTCTCAATACAAATGTCAATATATTCCTACTACATAGAGCGGAAACGTGGAAGATACAAGTATTCATTAACAGTTGTCTAAGCAAAATACTTCAGATCCGCTGGCCAGACACCATCAGCAACAAAGTACTGTGGGAGAGAGCACACCAGATTGCAGTGGAAGAGGAAATCAGGAAAAAACGGTGGAAGTAGATAGGACACACATTGATGGAAGCAACGAACTGCGTCACAAGACAAGCCCTCACATGGAACTCTCAAGGCAAAAGGAAAAGAAGAAGGCCAAGGAACATATTACGCCGAGAAATATAGAAAGATATGAGGAGAATGAACAAAAATTGGACAGAACTGGAAATGGAGTCCAGGGACAGAGTAGGTTGCAGATTACTGGTTGGCGCCTCTTCTTCATTGAGGGTAGCAGGCCTAAGTAAGCAAGCAGTCTGTTTTCATATCACCAAAAAATATAGCCTTGAGGCATACGGCAAACTATAAACAAGTTTTATAGAGACTGCTGCTAAACTGACCCCATTCAACTGCATTTGTTGTTGTGTGTGGGAGGGACTAGATTATCTGTGAAGTTCAAATTGTCCAGTCGCATCCTAGCTGTCCACTGTATTTTGTGCTTCCCTTGAGATATCTCACCCACTGCGCCATCATAGATTGAACTCAGGACTATCTGATCTTATGGCAAACGATTGACCATTAGACTATTAAATCTGTAACTATTAGTTTACATTTTTAACTTTAGTTGGTTTGTGATATTTGCATAATCATATCTCACTAACATTGGTGGATTATTTCCAGTTGTAAAATCACATTGATCATCATAACTCCCTATCATTAGAACACTTTGAATCATTTCTCAAAGTTGGTCAGTGGTAAATACATTTTTTTCATTACTTTTATCATCATCATCATTGTAAATGTAATTTTAGTCAAGTTCTCACTTTTTCTCACCTTCACATTTTAGGCAAATTTGATTATCAGCGTTCATGCCCAATTTTTTAATGTATACAATGTATTTTCATTGAATCCAGTATTAGTAGTTATTAATCAAACGGTCATTTATTCAAATGGCTACATTATTTTTTTATCTCCCTTGTCTGTCATATATTTATACATATTGATGACTCATTCATAGTTTGATAGTCTGACTGACCGAAGGCAAGTTGATTAGGTAGTTAGTTGTTCCTCATTGATTCCCTTCTTTCTTTCTTTCTTTTTATTTTATGATTTAAGGCCAATCGAATAATGAACAAAAGTACAAAAAGGTATATATTTGTGTTAAATGAGATAGGAGAATTACACCACATTGTTTAGACATTGTTTATAAAGCATTTATTCCCTTTAGGTTGTGTAAATTTTCGACACAATTTTATAGCATGCCGTATCTCACAGGGCCTAGATTATGGATATTGTTGGATAAGAGAATATGTTACATTGTTTATTTTGTTGCTGTTATATTACAAAATATGACAATGTGATTTTAACAAGCCTGTTTTTTTTTATTATTTTTATAAATAAGGTTGTAAGTACTGGGCCTTCCATCTTATAAGGCAGAGAAGTAAAGCTGATACATTCTTTGTGACTCAGAGACTTAGACTGATTCAGTGGACTAAATTTAGGCGTGTTGAATTTCATTTCATTTCATTTTAATCATTAAAAATCCAAAATTATGATGAGAGATTTGTGACACAAATGTATAATTTAAGGAACAAATCAACCATACTCAACGATATGATGTTTAGGTTATTTTTTTGCGCGAAATTCAAATATCATGGTATATGTTATCTCTGTACACTAGTCAAAGTGATAAACGTAGTTAGGAAACATTACTGTTGCCAAGCGACGGGCTAAAGTTATAATGATAAACGTACCGAATGTAAAATTCTCTCTCTCTCTCTTTAGACTGTACATGACAGGGATATCCAAACAAACCATTATTAACCTTGTTCTGCTATATTTCATGAATGAACTGATCAGATACTTTCCTTGTTATTTTATATCGAATTCACTTATCTATATGGTTCTACACGATATTTTTACACTAAAGCTGAAGTCTGTTTGTGATTAAAACCTCAACCCTAAACTCTTAATCCATGTTCTTAATGGATGACCTTAACTAGAAAGAATATAGAGGGACTCATTAAAATCTATTTGGGTCTTTTTAAGCGACTTATATCTAGTTATTATCTCAATTTATAGGCACAATAACCTGTAGAAAATGTTAATAGACTCATTATTGATGTGAAACCTGTCTATACTTTATAGTAGTTTTAGTTGTGAATATTAAAAGACCAAGAAATATAAAACTTAGTAAATAGTTAAACCTTTCAACAAATTAGTAACGAGTTAAATTTAACAGTTTAATGAGTGGCTAATTGGTGTTTAAGGTGATAGCTAATGGATTCAAGTCACAGAACGAATATCAGCACACTAGGATCCAAACGTATCTAACCAATGAAGTAGAATCGAATACTGGCCTTCAATAACTCCTAAAATGACTTTAAATATGCGTAAAAACTCAAACCATAAAGTTTGAATTAAAGTTAAGATTAAAAGAAATGTATTTGGGGTTATAGTAGGAGAGTGCTTTATATGAATCTGAATTAGTTATTAGGAATCTGTAAGTTATCTTTAAAAATTTAAGAAAATCATACTTTATGTGTTAAAGTTTAGTCGTGATTATTATTACTGTGATAAAGTTTCACCTGTTAATTGCTTTACGTTTTTGTATCCTACACAACAATTCAATAGCCCATTTGCCTTGGTTGTTGGAATTTTCCAACTTACCTTTTTCGAATGCAATTGATCGATTTTGCTGGTATAAGTGTATCTTATGTGTATACTGCCTTTAGGCTATATGAATTTATAGTAAAGATGGGTAGTGGCTAGCAGTGGAATTCGAGACGTAAGTTTCGTCCTATTTGGAACTCGTCAGCTGAATGTACCCACATTTCAGGGTTAGGCAGACTCAAAAAATCCAAAACCAATCAATTAATCTTCACCTCATTGTACAGGCATGAGTGGCCCTCTCTGGACTGGGTTGCTAAATGAATAACATGATGGCGTTTGAAACATAAAGGAAATGGGTTCGAGTGCCAGAGTGAAAAACTCTGAGGTGTGACATGTAATTCCAGATGTTCAGTCCCAGATTGGATGAAATTCACGTCTTGAATTCCACTGTCAGCCACCATCTAAGTTTAGTTTTTAAGTTGAAATAGTTTTCTAGTAAGTAAAATGTATTCTTCACTAATCGATCTGAGTTCGGGTACAACTAAAAATTGCTGTTTCATCTTAGTATAGGACTCTTCAATAGTGGATGCTTAATGATGAGACTAAAGATCGAATCAAGAGCTTAAGTTGAAATCTGCTGGTCCAGTTTTAAATTATTGTATTTTTTTCCATTTATTTCACTGAACTTATTCATTTTTCACTTAGCTACTTCCTTAACTAAATTATACATAACTACAGTGGATGATAGCTTTTATCATGTGTCAGTTTTGATTGTGACCGATTTGGTCTCGCGTGCTGTTACGCTTATGAGGGAGGATGTCACTTCCCTAACTCTAACCCTAACCCTGCTTACACCGTGGAAGGGCGTTTCTTGGTCTAAGAGACCTGGGAGCGTGACCGCAGAGCCCAAGGGACAACTGCTTGTGGCCGGTCACGCACGGCCTTTTATGAGAAGTTTTTGAAGTGTCACCTTCGCTCTAGTTTAAAATGCCTTGCCACCGGAGACGGAAATCCGTGAGGTAGGGTGAGGTGTGACATTTTTAGGGTCGACTTTTTCTAACCCCTTACTTCCTTTTGAGAAGGCAGCATTGCGGCAGATGTTGGTTATCCGAGGGAAACACCTTACTGCTGTCAGACCCCACTACATTCAGCAGTACGACTTCACTCTCAAAACTTGAGTAGTTGCTTTTAATCTCATCGTTCTCCAATCGACCTGCCTGGCATGGTAGAACCTACAGAAACATATGTTTCAGCCAATATAGCTCAGTTAGGTCATCACGATAGGCAAGTCCGACCACCACGTCAAGTTAGCAGCTACAGTCGGATTTTATCATGTGTAAAACAATTTGTATTCATATGTGATGAGCTGTACTGAACCATCAATATCTTCCTAACGATAACATTTAAATAATATAGGATTATAAATCTCTTCCTTTTTTTGAAAAGATTGTTTCATGTGATTGTGTGTGTGTGTGGTATATGGCTTTAAATATGTAACTTCAGTTTGTTCGCCTATTTTTTCTCTCCATCATCTTCAAAGAATCATTTATCACGATAGTTCTCCAAAATATATGCAAATGTTAATATGAAAAAAAAAATAGTTTTCCAGTTATTTCGTATTTCTGTAATTGTTTACAAAACTCCTTGTTTTGTTGTATGATTTTTTTTACAGATATTACAATTATACATATCTATATCAAAATCGTACATATCAATATCAAAGTTGAACTTGATGCTTGCAAATGAATTGTGCATTGGATAGAATTTTACCAATAATAATCATAGATATTTTTTAAACTTTCATTTGCAAAACAAACAGATCATGGTTTCAAGAATGTGTAACTTAACAGTCTTCATAACCCCGTAATGCAAATTACCTGTGCTCACTAGTGAATCGCTTCGTGAAGAATCTTCTTCGAGTTCTAGTGGGAAGACGTGACCAGTGAAGTTCAACCTGTTCGGGTGTAGACAGTAACTACCGAAGACTGTGTATGAGGTTGCGCAACTCCGTGAATTGATCAAGTTAGACATTAACACCGTTAGATACTGGTTCAGTGGTCCAGTGGTTAGGCATCCGCACACATTACCGAAGGTCCGGGGTTCGAACCCTGTGGGGTGCAACAGTCGTGGATGAGCACTGCCGAAGAGTCCCATACCAGGACTTGACGGCCGTCCAGTGCTTCCAGGTTTCTAATGGTGGTCTAACTTTCATTGATCTATTTATGGTTTCAAAAATGTGTAACTTACCAATCTTCACAACCTCGTAATGAAGACAGATCATTGGCTGTGTTTTTTCTACAAAATGTCTTCTGGTCTTCAAAACATTTGGATCACGACATTTTATTCCGATCGGACAATCTTCGCTTCGGTAGCTATTTCTAGGCGATACTCTAATTTATACCTACTTTGTCAATAATATTCACCACTCAAATTGTGAGCAATAGATACTGAACTGCATATTATTGTAAATAAGTGTTCTCGCACTCATTCATTGATGTTGAATACCAGTTATTTTCAGTCTGACTGTTAATCTAGCTATAAAATGAGTGTATTCATGTATCATTTTAATTTCTTCTGGGGTTTCAAGTAAATCTTATACATAGTCGTTGTGTTCTTACTTGAATCGTTTGACTGACAGTATCAAGTACTAATTTTCACAATAGAAATCTAATGTTTTCTTTTTGTTTGTGAAAACTGTATGTCTGAAGCTAGCTTTGGTTTCATACATTTCAACGATTATTGATATTACTTAAAAAGAAACAATATCAATCAACAATTAAGATAGATTTGTCATAAATTTACACTTTTCAGATAGATTTATTTATTGCCACAAACCTATCATTACTACCACTACTACTAACACTATTACTAACACTACAATTACTACTACTACGACTACTGCTGCAGATGTCTATGACTCATCCAAAAAGATCCCATCTACATCAAATGATCAAATTAAATACGATTCAATGTTCATTCTTTCCTAAATCCATCCTACATTTTGTTTTAAACATAGATAAGGCAGGCAGTAGTATGAAGATAGCCTGCTGATAGTTTTTTTTTTAATTTTGTTGCATATAAAAATACTATCATTACATTTTATTCAGTAGGTACATTCTTTGTTTATCTATAGTCTATATAACTCTTATGAAATAGTATGTATGAATCATCAACTATATCCAAGGTCATTTAAAGTACAAAATGTATTCTAGTATTGGAGTTAATACTTACCTAGACAAGTTAGTTGAGTGTTTGTACTGTGTGTGCTCTTATGAGATCTGTAGTTGTATTTTTATCCATATCAAGGTTAAATGTTAGATATTGAGAGAGGAGACATGTTAGACTGTATGTAAGTCGACATATTACTCATTTCAATGAATCAATATGAAGTTAGTTATTGGCTGATGATTAAGGCAATTAGGATACCAGAGGTTGTATTTCTGGGTTAATCAATAATCAACTGTAAATTTTACAATTCGAAGTTCGAAATGTTGCATTATCTCAAAAATATGCTGTTTGTTGGGTAGAGAGTATAAAAGACTATGACTGGAAGCATTGAATGAGTTTGGCTGACTGAGTTAATAATGATAGTATTTTGTTATTATATAACATAAGTAGACAACTATTATTGATTGGTATGAATGGTTTGTGTAGATTTTTGAGTTCACTGGTTTGTATAACAATATGGTCATCAATGACATTCGAGGATGGTTTTACGAGACCGTAAATTGATTGACTTTCTCAATTTAATCCATAAGGTGCCAACTTGGTGGTGTAAAGTTTAGATGTTTATCACCAGACTTGTTGGTCTTCCGTTCAATTTATGTCAGAGTCATCGATATGCCACCTTTACATATCTGGGCAGCATCATCGACGAGGAAGGTGGATCTGATGTAGATGTGAGGGCGCGGATTGGCAAAGCAAGGGCTGCATTTCTACAGTTGAAAAATATCTGGAACTCCAAAAAACTTTCAACCAAAACCAAAATCAGGATTTTCAATACAAATGTCAAGACAGTTCTACTGTATGGAGCGGAAACATGGAGAACTACGAAGGCCATCATCCAGAAGACACAAGTGTTTATTAACAGTTGTCTACGCAAAATACTTCGGATTCGTTGGCCAGACACCATTAGCAACAACCTACTGTGGGAGAGAACAAATCAGATTCCAATGGAGGAGGAAATCAGGAAGGAGAGGTGGAAGTGGATAGGACACACACTACGAAAAGCACCTAACTGCGTCACGAGACAAGCCCTCACATGGGACCCTCAAGGTCCAAGGAAAAGAGGAAGGCCTAGGAACACATTACGCCGAGAAATAGATAAGATATGAGAGGAATGAACAAACATTGGACAGAACTGGAGAGGGAAGCCCAGGACAGAGTTGGTTGGAGAAAACTGGTGGGCGGCCTATGTTCCATCTGGGGTAACAGGCGTAAGTAAGTAAGTAAGTCATCGATATGCATTGCTCATTTGTCCCACACGGTGACGAAACAACTGTTCAGTACTTTTTGGTGCTCAATGGTTGTCAAACTAAGGAACAGCTCGTGGAGGTTATCATTTAGCTTCTGAGTCACACCAATGTAATACAGAACTGTTAGAACAATGTACATGTAGAAGAGCTGAACAGAATAATATGCATTCATTTTATTTCGTGACGTTCTCATCACCTACTTACTAATCCTAATCTTTTAAAGGCAAAATTGTCTTAAAGCTGATTAATAATATTGTAGTGGTCTACTTTTATGAACAGAATGAGATTGGTGTAATCCAAACATTTGTTATGATAACAAATTGTACCAGTGATTGTTTTGCTGTACCTTCTTCTTTTATTGTACCAAAAACACACTTTTCCCGTTGCCTGTGACCTTAAGACTACTCACGTACATATGGTAGTCTCGCTTGTAAACCTTGGCAGGATCTTGGTATCATTTCGATACCACGAGATCTCTAACAAATATACGTTTACTCCCTGATCATGTTTCCTTCCTTGTCTCAATCCTACGGGAGGATTTAATTTGGTACTAAATCGGTCTGTGGTAATGATCATAGTCAATTGCGACTTGACACCCCACAGTATGATGAAGTAGCAAACGAGGATAACATGAACTGAGATGAGTTACGTAAAAATTAAACTATGAATTTGAAGGGAATGATACATTCTAAAAAAGGAGAAGAGTGATGTAACTGACCTGAGACTTCTTAGAATCGAAAGTAGGCTCTTCTTTCTGTCCTACCAATATATCTTCTCTGGCAGGTACATTTAAATGTATATACGCAGTTGGTGGTAACATGAAAGGGGTACCAATCGGCCTTTGATTAAAGTAAAGAACATCTTTTAATTCAAGTTGAATGAAAATAGGTTTCGCTATGCATTTTGACTATGCTCATCCATAATTCTTAGTAAATTTCTTTGGACACCTGTTGTTGCTTAGGCATTCCTAACGTTAATGAATTCTACTTCTAAAATATCGTCAGTACACATCCTTTCTGTTATGTGGAACGATCTTTAGATAAGTTCCTTTTTATAACTAATTAGATAGAAGCTATTAGAAATCAGATAGTCGATAAACTGAACATTGAATTCTATTGTCCTACCTTAGTTACATATCGGTATCGAGAAAGTGGAACCTATCACCTCTTTCATGTTATATGGTAAACTGAATATTTTTTCTAAGTATCGTTGAAAAGGTTCAGTATATGTTGATGATCGTTACCTACAATTCAACTATCGTCAGCATTCCTCACGTAACATACCATCTCATTAATCACTCCTTTAAGATTGACCTTTTCAGAGTTAGCTGTGAATATATCTTCTAGGATAGGTCCAAGTGAACTTCTTGTTGCTACACACTCGATTAGACAGTAATTTGATGCTATCAAATTGAAATTTAACATCTTTCGTAAACACATTTGGGTTCTGATGTTGGTTGAGTTAAGAAATCAGATTGTTCGCAAATTATGACTATGTTTTCAAGTAATGGTATCTTGGTCAACAAAGATATTACCAAAAGAAAAATAATTGTTGATGATGTTTGATCTGCAGAACTAGCATGATAAATGTCTTATCTTGGATTTCACGTTTGCGAGCATGGGCTGAGCAGTTGACCCTGAGATTTCATTTCCCATCAGGAAAATCCATGGCTGTGATTGGCTGCTGTGTATTTTAGTGTTCCATTTTCGTAACTGTCCCAAGGACGTTTCTATGATTTATAAATAAACGAGAGTTGTGTGCTTGATTGTACTGTGATTGCTGGGTGTTGTAGAGTATACCTTTCTACGCTTACCAAGATTTCTGTTTTATAGCTTGGGATTCAAGGTAACCTACCTGGACGCTGGTAATTGTCTCGTTCGAGTTTATCGACTAAGATGAACTCGTAATAGCTTCAAGCGTACCTAGTGACGAACATAACAGAAAAATCGCCTCATAAGTCACTCTTCCAATGGTTCTGGACAGGTTGTAATGTACGATGAAAGTCAGTATCTTGGAGGCATTTAAAAGTAAACCTACCCCCTGTGGGCATTGAAAAGATGTCGTAGGTCTTTTTAAGGATGAGTATGACTACCGCTTCATTTCAGTATATTAGAACACAGTAGTTCCTGTAACTTTTCAAACAACCCACCCCTGACTATCATCCTCCAAGAGACCTGGAGACCAATCAATGGGTTTGGTAACTTTCAAAACATCAGAAGTCAAAGCTCTCTCTTCTTTGGTAAATCAGTCATGAAGGACAATAATAATCTGTTTGATATCACTTAGATAATCGAACACTTGAACCGTTGCTCAAATTGTGTCCATATTTCCACAAACTTTACATATGATATAATGACTATCATTGAACATATCAAATTAATTGTAGTTTATAAATAATGATCAATGGACTTCAAGTGAAGGACATAAATTTACTCTATTTACCCGGCAACTTTATATTACTGCATTCGATCATTTGTGCGTTGGCTTGTGTATATTTGTCGTCATCATTATTGCATTACTATGAAACAGTTGTCCTACAAATATATGTATTGACAAAAATCATTGTTAGTCAAGTACAGATTATTATCTACAATGATGTTTATGATGATAATATTCATACTTTTTAATATTTTTAGGAGTCACTACTACTACTACTACTACTACTACTCCTGGCTACTACTACTACTACTACTACTACTACTACTACTACTACTCCTGGCTACTACTACTACTACTACTACTACTACTCCTGGCTACTACTACTACTACTACTCCTGGCTACTACTACTACTACTACTACTACTACTACTAGTATTTACGAGATAGTAAGTAGTAAGAAGTGCGTATATATATATATCAAAGATGTAATTAAATTCAAGTTAATTAAATTCACAAGAATCACTATTAACTAAAAGAATAATTCAATAAACTCTATCGAATATTATTTATGTATACCGTAGAAAAGAATCAAATGTTTTACTGGGTTAAGGTAGAAAAAGACCAAAAGACTAATCGACTATTATCTGATAAGTTATTCAGAAAAGAAAATAACTAACTAAAAGCCGAAATTGTCTTTTTTTTTTCAAAAATAAACTTTGTATAATGATGCGATGAATAAGTAACCATAGGAAGCATATATATACATCTATATATCCCATTAAAATACAATCTTTATTTATGCCTCTTACTATACTAATGTAATTCAGTTGAAAAAGTTAATTTTTTTTTTTGAGAAAATAATTCCCTTTTCAACTACTTTCTTTCTGATTGTTATTTATTGTGTACTTATCATGTTCATTTGTATTTTTTAGTTGATTTTTTCCTCTTGTGCAGGCCTAGGAGGGGTAATGTAGGTAGGATCGTGTATATTTAAAAATTGTTCGATTATCCTGTGAACATTGTTGTCTTAGGACTAGTATAATTAAAAACGGTTTGATGATTTATTCATCAATGGATTGTGGTAAATTAGTGTCGCGCGCACACACACACATACCCACACATATACTGTCTCTTCCTCACATACATATGTATTCATCATGAGCATTCAAACTAACTTATGTGTGTGTGTGAGCGCGCGCATATATCGGGCAGTTGGTTTAAATGTAAAGCTTATTCAATGGTGAAGATTAAGTTATCATGGCGCCATACAACAACACAATACTAATACCAATAGTAATAATAATAATAATAATAATATTAGTATTAATGATCATATTCTTCAAAGATTTACTACTATGATAAAACATTGAAAATATTCTATGAAAAAGATAAGTTGCTTTCTTTTACGGGATCTAAGAAATATATAAATATTTATCTATTTATCAACATTTTTACACACAGTTAGTTAGAATATTTAACCAATTCGTAGTAGTACTAGTAGTACTAGTAGTAGTAAACTGTGGGTGGTTATAAATTAATAATTATCTTTATCAGTGATAATATACTACTAATTAACTTTTCTATTATATATTTATGTATGATAATTTAAATGTCGCATATCATCAATAAAAAAATATATTCAACAGTTGATCATTTAAAACAAGCAGTATAAAAAAAAACTTCAATAATCAATGGACAGAATAGAATGAAAATGAAATAAAATGAACAGCTGGCGTTTTCATCCAACTAACATTTTTTAAAACGGGGACAAAAATAAGAGCAAACATTTCTCTTTTCAAACCAAAAAGCGGCTTTTATATACTTAAATATTTCCCAAAAATAATTTTTTTATAATCCACCACAGTAATTTGTTATATTCGTAGTGTGTTGTTTTGTACATATGCTTCAAATCTTTCTTACCCTCACTGATTCGTTGTTTCATACAGACAGTATTGTCTCTCTCTCTGTTTCACACATACTCTTTCTTGCTGTGTAGGCCTTCTTTTACAGAGAATTTGACATTACACAAGATAACGAACAATTTTGATTCATTTTATTTCATTGTATTTTAGTTTTTCCAAATTTTGAAAATATTCTCTCCTTTTTCGTATGTGTTGTTGTTGATAATGTCCCCACCAAAACGCATAATACTGACTTACCACTCCTTGACCACCCAGAAATTTTCTTTCGTACGACTTTAAATATTATTGTTGATACTGATAAGAATTTTTTAGAATGTATGAAGGCGAACATGAAATTTATTAATAAGAAGAAGGAGAAAATATTGCAAAATATCAAGATAGTAAGTACATGAACAAAGCGCACAAATTGTAGATGAGAAAAAAGGAATTCTCTAAAGTGTGATCCATTTCAAAGATGGTGGACAATGGAATTTTGTCATTCTCTCTCGGTAGTGAGTGTCATAGTGAAAAGGAATGGTGGTAATGATTCTCTCTAAGACAAATTAAACTTTTATGTGGAAACTTTTTTTGTTTTATGATAATGACATTTAAAAATGTATGACATTTATGTATAGATTAGTGTGTGTGTGTGTGGAATAAATATACGCCCTTTCGTTTAACGGATTTATTCATTCACACTTTATTTTGATATGAATTGGATTCTGTAACTATTTGGTTTTCAAATGATTGCATGCCATTCATTTAGTCCAGTTTAGTGATTCACGATTTGATCCCAGTTTGAACAAATGATGAAGTATACGATGAAATTGTGGTGCGAGCTACTTATAAGTAGTATATGACGTGAGTGTCAACGTAATGTCTGGCAGCAGAAGATGGGGGAAGATCAAGAAAGGTAGAGTTAGAACACAATGGAATTTGTATGAAACGCATGAATAGTGACAATGGATTGATGTTTTGCAACAGGAACAGTCCAGTTCGATATGATGGAGTGATATTTTGCAAATGAACGATTAACGATATGGTTTTCCAATTTTACTGAGTAACTCTGTAATTTTCGTTAAATACGATTCGGTTGCCTCACCTGTGTTCTCGTTCACTACATTCGGTGTCACTGCCTGCTCGAAGGAAGGAGCTCCCGTGGTCGAAGGAGTTGGAGGACGGAGATTTGCGGAGCTCAGGCTCATACAAGCTCAACAATAATAAAAGTACAATGGTATACATAAGTTATTTGTAACATGTGTTCCCAGCAGTCACCGAACAGCGAATCTAAAATTGTAACACACAGAGTTAGCCTAACACTTCACACCAAGAGAGAACATGAAGTACGGCCACGTCACTCTTTTATTTGAAAATTAAATATGTGGGTAGTGTACCAAAGTCTTATGAGTCATCATGTAAGTTCACAGTACTCAGGGCTTGTTTTTCAGCTTCCAAAGCGTTTATATTTGTTTGATCGCCCTGAAATAGAAAGAAAACAGAACGGGTTAGCAACATCATACATGGTGATTTTGACTCCGTTACACCACCCCCCTCTCCTAATGAGGCATTGTCCTCAGTGCCTGGTCTCGGATAAGGATATGCTGTCCCTCCTTCAGCCGATATCTCATAAAAACTAGTAGCAGGTGGTGGATCTGTGAACCGATCATCAGCAGGTACTGTTGTCCGATCTGGCTTTATTATTACGTCATCCTGAGGTCGTTGCAGGTTACGTAACACAACCGTCGTGGGGGATCGGATGAGGACGATTTCGAAGGAGCCGTGCCAAGGATGGTGGAAGTTACTGCAACTCCCTATTTATGTCATAGGGGGGCGTAGCCAGACACGGTTTCCATCTTTATACACTGATCCTTGCATCTGACAATCGTACATAACTTTTTGACGGTCACTAGCCCTGCGCGAGTTGATGTTGACTTAGTGGTACGCATTAGCCAGGCGGTTACGGTGAGTATGGATGTACGGTACGTGTTCTTGTTGTTCGTACGGTAGCAAAGGCGACTATATCTCTACGTGTTACATATTGCTGTAACGAATAACGCAGTGGAATCCATGATTTACATCAGCAAATGAACTTGTAGTGGAACACTTCTACGAAGAAAACGTGATTGGTGAAAAATAAACACTTATTATTGTACTCATTTTGTTTAACTGTACCAAAAACACTTACTTGCGTTGCTGCCGTCTCTCATGACTTGCTGCTCGATGTTAATGCCTACTTTCTCCTTCTAATAAATTTCCAACCCTGGATTTATTTATAAAATTAGTGACGTGATAGTAATGAGTATTTATTTAGTGGTGATCATAGTCAATCTCAACTCGGTCACCACTAAAAGCTTTAAATAAGATGAAACGCATGTTATGGAATCCATTGTTTGTCACCAATTTATCTCTGTTAATAATTATTCCATAGTTTGTTGATTGAACCATACAATTCATTTTGTTTACATTGCTCGTGAGTTTTAATCAATGTAACATAGTGATTTTCATAGTTTAATCCACAGACTGATTTTACTTAGACAAACAACGAAAATTTGGAAACACTAGGTGATCGTCTCACTATAGTAGGGGACTTATTAGTAGTGTATATCTATAACCTCGTATCCTGGATGCTTGTTATCACAAAAAAATATTAGTGACCCGCGATGAACGACAAAATATGACATGAAATAACTCTTCCTTTCCATTTCCCTACATCATACTTTGTCAAACTCCGTTTGTGTGACGGCGGTAGTAAGAAGCTATAAACGGATTCAACTGAATGAATTTATTTCATAGCTATCGATCACATAGACAGACATGAGAATATAAACTGTAAAACCGAAGCAAAGTAAAGTGAAGTAGGCTAGTGAGCCAATTCAATGCGATGAAGTATGACTAAGTATTTAAAACCATCAATAATAGCCTAGAAATGTAATAAGAGAAGTGAGCATGCATATAAAAACTAGAATAGAAACAACCATGGTATGAGCGAATGACTGACAAGATCGAAAGACAAGTCAGTAACGATTCGGATGAATCCAAAATAAGACAAAATGAGCAGGCATAAAAGGTTAATTAGTTTTACCCGAAATCAAGAATGAACCAATATAACCTCAATGCATTTGTACTCACACTACAAACCCTTAACTTCTATCTAGACTGATGAACCAATATCCAATACTGTGCATGCTTTCAACTTCAATATATATACATATTGATAATTCAAATGAATTTCCTTATCAGTTAGTCATATTTTGGTTTGATCTCCTCTGTTTATAAGGATGAGATGAATTCAAGTCAATGGAACTATTTAACTTTTGGTGAATAACCATCACTTGACCATGCTGTACATTATCGATTTTAGCAATCGATTGTCTATTCACACTGTCATCATACAATGTTTATTCCTCCAATTAATAAGTACATACAATGAATGATCACAATGATTATGAATTGAATAGAGATCAGTTAACTTCAAAAGAATACATCTTGTTTGATAAGGATTGGTTATATATTATTCAGCTGAATATTTTAACAAAACAAAAATCTATGAGATGGAAAATAATAAATGAACCAATCATAGAATGATGAATACTTTACGGTATTGCTCTTTTGTTTTGTCAAGTTAAATCATATAGCGTTGTAGATTTGATTACCATTGTTAATATATTTTCAGTTAGAGTTTTGGAGAATTGTGTTTTTACACATTTGAAATCATCAATCAATCATTGTTAGACCACCATTAGAAAGTCTGGAAGCACTGGATGGCCGTTTCGTCCTGGTATGGTACTACTCATCAGCAGTGTGCATCCACGACTCCTGCACCTCGCAGGATTCGAACTTGGGACCTTCGGTATTGTGCGCGAACGTCTAACCATCGGACCACTGGGCCGGCATCCAACGGTGTTTATGTCTAACTCTCATCGATCTAGGGATTTTGAGCAACCTCACCCATCTGTCTTTGGTAGTTCCTGCCTACACCCGACAAGGTTGAACTCGATTGGTCACATCTTCTCAACTAGAACTCCGAGAATTTGCTCACAAAACTAGTCACTAGTGAGCACATGTTACGATATTTTGAGTTAGAGTTTTGGAGATTTGTTTTTTTACACATTTGAAATCATCAATCAATCATTTATTTATGTGTAGTGTGATGGTATTACAGCACTCCCTGAAATGAATTAATGAAAGTCGCTGTCGAAACCGATGACATAACCAATGAAAGATTAGTTTTCTTTTTTAAAGGTAAGTCGTGACATCCCATGAATATGCAGTCAAATATTCATGAATATGAAAACTGTTTCTATATGAGTACATGCGTAGGTTATGTTCAAAAATATAGACGTGGATAAAAGGTATTGTCAATACTTTGAGTTCAGAAATGCTGGACATAAATATTTGATGATAAATACGGTACACTGGAGTCATTATTCGAATCAATGAATGGGAATGAGGCCGGCGAGGAAGATTGTATTGTGCAAATTTACACTCTGAGTCAATTAAAAACGAAAACATTACATTGAACACTCTATTTGCACACCATCTTTGAGTCGTGACTTCCAACACTCCATCCTTCTTCTTCCATTCTTGTTGTTGCTTCCTTTCCTTCCTGTTGGTACTACTCCATTTACTTTTTGCTTTTGCTCCATTCGCTTTCCGTTTTCCTCTTCTGACCGTGCGAATTCTTCTTTCACGTCCCTTCTTATACTACTCATATCGTTCATATAAGTAGCACACACCACACACTACATATTCGATTTGTCGAATTTGATCAATATCACACATGTGTTAGACAAGCTACTAAAATAAACCTACTTTGACTTATCATTTAAAAACAGTAGTAACAGTTTATATCGATTGCAAGAATGAATGGAGTAATATACGTTAGATTATTTGTATTCTTTGCTGAAGTTGGATAATTTCTAACAATCGAATAGGATACACATGTTTCGACATGTTTAGGACTTGTCAGCTGTATGTGCTCAAATACCTGTATATCTATATTCCACAGTTTTCACTTCAAACGACAGTGCATTAATCGTCAAGCTACTGAATTCAAATGGCCAGTTAAAGAGGGTATGTATTTCATTTGTGTTGATATTTTCTTGTTATTAATAGTAAAAGTTGTAATTGATAAATTACTTTTAGTATTTGTACGACAACAGTGGGAAGGTTGAAACTCTATATAACGATACATATATATATATATATATATATATATATATATATATATATATATATACATATACATATATATATATATACTTCAGTTCTGTCTCATGAATAGGGAAAAACTTCGCTTTCATCCACCATTTTGGCCCTGTACCTAAATAACCAAAGTAAATCTTTTAATAACTTCAAAGCACAATTGTCAAAACTAAATGAGGCATCAAAGTTTCTCGGTTGTATTGTAATCACTAAAGATTTACTGACAAAAAGCCATGAATAGTGGTAAGATTTACATAATGAAAATGGCGCTTTATTCAGCTACAGATGTGTCAACTGTAGCACAGTTGATCATGATTATGACATATTACAACTCCGATCACTATTACTGATTACGATAGACTTAAATGACTTTACAACTCGGAACTTATTTTCATCCTTCTGCCATACTGAGAATTCTAATAAGAACACTCAAATCGCGCTCAAGATCAAAGGTCCTGGGTTAGATTCCCACCATATGGTCGTGGATCCACACTGTTAATGAGTTCTATACTAGGACGAAATGTCGTTCCAGTACTTTCAGCTTTCTAATGATGGTCCAACTGTTGAGGAAGTTAGATCCGCAGAACTCATTTGTAAAAGGTCCTGATTTTGTAATTTATTTGTGAAATTTTTTATTTTTTTATGTTTTCATGCCGGAGACGCTTAATTGACATTCAGCCTACATTTCCCACTTGAAAAATCCTTGACTGTCATTGATTGATGGATTATTTTAGTACGTTATTTTTGTGGCTCTCCCAAGGACGTTTCTATCATGTATAAATAAGCTTGATTTGTGTGCTTAGCAACGTCGAATTTTCTGGGTGCTTATGGAATACACTCTCTACGCCTAATCAAGACTTCTTGATCGAGTTAGCAGGACCTGGGACAATCGGATTAGAATAGCCTATCGTGGTCACTGCATCGTTGATCTTCGTTCCGTTTACCGAGTCTGGTGAACTTGTAATAGTTTCAAGCATATCATTTGACGAGCATATCACAAAAATTGATCTATTTATGATTCTAATTAAATTTGGCCTTTGATAAGCTTGAACTTGTTTTGAAATAATCTTAATGCGTATGCGAATTCAGACAAAATTTCATGAAAGTGCAACTAACTTTCCATGTTTTTTTTCGGTGCAACTGTAGTGAAGGAGAACACAGGTGAGGGCAACCGAATTGTATTCATCTCAAATTACAGAGTTAATTGGTAAAAAAGAAAAACCATATCGTAAATCGTTAATTTGCAAAATATCAATTCATCATATCGAACTGGACTGTTCCTGTTGCAAAACATCAATCCATTGTCTGACATTTCAACACTGTTCATGCGTTTCATACATATCTCATTTTTGTGTTCCCACTCTTCCTTCCTCTTGATCTTCCCCCATCTTGTGCTGCCAGACATTACGTTTTTACTCGTGTCATATACTACTTATAAGTAGCGCGCACCACATAACGATTGAAAAGCAAATCTAATGTAAGCATGTTTACCAAGTATCGAAAACTTTTTTCAATTGTCAAAGCAAAATTTTCATGTATATTTGAAAAAAAGGAAGGTAAATTTACATGATAATAAAATTTGTCTACCTATTAAGACTATTTACTCATTATGATTACTTATCTATCTCATTAACACATTAAACTTTGTTGATTTGCTTAGTATATTTTTCTAGTAGAGATAATATCTTATCAAAAAACAATATTGTTGTCTACTCATATTTGTTGGTTTGATAAATGAAGTTCTGTAAGTCTTCGACATTGATGTTGACCTCATTAGTTATACTGGATACTTCTCTTGGGGATGTTAGATTCCCAAAACTCGCCTGTTAAATGCCTTATTTTGGATTCTACTTTTGCCAGCATGGGCTGATCAGTTGACCTTGAGATTTCAATTCCCATCAGGAAAATCCATGGCTGTGATTGGCTGCTGTGTATTTTAGTGTGCTATTTTCGTAACTGTCCCAAGGACGTTTCTATGATGCATAAATAAACGAAAGTTGTGTGCTTGATTGTATTGTGTGATTGCTGGGTGTTTGTAGAATATACTTTCTACGCTTACAAAGACTTCTGTCTACAGCTTGGGATACAAGGTAGCCTACCTGGACTCTGGTAATTGTCTCGGTCTAGTTTATCGACTAAGATGAACTCGTAATAGCTTCAAGCATACCTAGTGACGAACTTAACAACTTCCTAGCTGAAGATGTTCGGTCATGCATTCACATCAGATAACCGTGAGGTACACCATGTAACGCATCTCCTCGCATCGACTAGCAAGCTTAGTTCACTCTCTTCTCTACATCCCAACCATCCTCCTCATCTCTAACTTCTGGTTTGACTTGAGTTTGGGTATTCTCGATTTGAAAGTTGTTACAGAGAAAAGTGTTGACCAACTCTGAATATTCATGACATCCTTAACGTCATTGGGAATATTTACTATTTCTAATATTATGCTAGTGAGTAAGAAGGCTCATAGTTATTTGGTTTAGCTTTAATAATACTCTAAAGCTTGTTGATTAGTCAGAATTTTCATCAGAATAATATGAATTCTATGAACAAGTACCAAATCACATCATCTACACTTGAGTCTGTGTATATTTAATTTGGTGAAGCCTTTCAAATAACCTCATTTATAGACAGTGTCGTTCGAACAATCTAGTTTTGTCTACTATATCTTTGTATTAGCGTTTAATATGTTTGTATGACCTTGTGTAGCTTAATCACGTGTTACATCCCACATAGTTATTTCTTCCACTAACTTAAATACATCACAATGACTCATTCGTTTGCCCACTAATTCGTCACCTCACATTTCGTTTATATATCTGTTCATAATAGCTACATGTGCTTGTGGCTTTGTCATAGATACTGTACGATAATAAACTGTAGGCAGCGATTCATTTTGTCGTCTGAAATTTATATACACCGTTGGGAACTGTCTAATAACAACTATCAGGATGAGTAGTAATATGTGAAGTATGGGAATTATCTGCAATATAATTCGTTTAAGTCCAACATGCATCGCTGAATCACTTTTTCTTATTTCCTGACATTATACCTTCTTCATTTATTCATTTTGACGTTTCACACTAAACTACTTGTCAAGTTGAACCCTTTCTATAGGTCATACGAAGCTGAAAAGCCAAGAATTGATTACTTATTAATAAGAATACTGTTCAGTCTAAAAAATCGTGTAACAGACATTTAAATTGAACTTTTCAATAGTTATCCCGATCAGCCGATGGAATCCCACCAATAAAAATAACACTGTCCCCCCAAAGTTTCATTTCAGAAGGACTTAGAGTGATAGCGAATTCCCCTCTTAACCTATAGTCCTTGATTAACAAAATTGATTTGAACCTAGTGGAATAATGAAGCTCATTCGGAATGTTTAGGACTCTATAAAAGTAAATTAATTTAGTTTGACGAAAAGTTCAGCAATATCAAATAAAAAACGAATCGTATGAATAACGAATCTTTTTCAAACATTTCAAAATTAAAATAATAACTTTAAAATAAATCAGTAGATAAAATAAACAAGAATAAAAATGCATCAAATCACATTGAAACTTTTTGTGCGTATATTGATTTACAGAAAATAATTTTTTTTCCTATTTTTATTCATATCACATCATTCTTATTTAATTTATAATATTAACATAGTTTGATATATACATATATAAATACAGTAATCTGTTAGACTTAGCCACAATCTACTTCAAATCGTTTCATATTGATTTTTCCTACGATGATATCGGTACAATAGATTGAATCAAGTTAGTTCTTTTACGACTATCCAATGAATTTAAACTGGAATTATTATTCGTCACATTAGATGATATATCTACAGAAAAATAAGGACTAATATAATCTTCCATAGTAGTTAATTTTGTATTTAAAACTGTTGTTGATGTCGTGGTTGTCGGAGTAAAAAAGTAACCTTGACTAACCGCTGGATAAGGAAATGTATCTTTAGAGTGGATAAACATATTTAACTGATTAAATGAATGATTTAAATGAGGTGAATTATTAGTTGTTTGATGATTGAATTCTTTTAGTAATTGTAAATTCTGAATAAATTGTGTACTATGACTATTCGTTAAATAGGATGGTAGATGAAATGTATTATTATCTGTAGTCATTATATATGTGGATAATTTTTGTTGAGAATTTAATTGAATTGGTAAGTTTGAATGAAAATAATTTAATGAATTATGATAATATTTATTATCATTGGATTGATATGTTGTTCTGTCAAGATTATAATCTAAAATCAATAAGGGAAAAACAGGAATCATAATCAGTTTTATAACGCACTGACAAAAATTTGTTAGAAAACTTGTAGATATTATCATTTAGATTAATTCCAGGTGAAGTTTTAAAGCTTTTTCATCCCAGTATTGGATTTATGAATACAAATTAGGGGTTGACTTCAAGACTCTTCTTCCATCTAACCTTCAGAGCATTCAGATGATATCTAGGGACTGCCGGTTCTAAAATCATTTGATTCGCGATATTGGGAAAATACAAATTCCATAATGTTTACAACCCTTTTATTAAAAATAAACACTTTAAAATGTTTTCTATTTTTGATGCTGTTTTGTTCATCACTAGGTATGCTTGAAGCTATTACGAGTTCACCTTAGTCGATAAATGCGAACGAGACAATTACCAGCGTCCAGATAGGCTACCTTGAATCTCAAGCTGTAGACAGAAGTCTTTGTAAGCGTAGAAAGTATATTCTACAAACACCCAGCAATCACACAATACAATCAAGCATACAACTCTCGTTTATTTATACATCATAGAAACGTCCTTGGGACAGTTACGAAAATAGCACACTAATAAAATACACAGTAGCCAATTACAGCCATGGATTTTCCTGATGGGAAATGAAATCTGAAGGTCAACTGATCAGCCCATGCTCGCAAACGTGAAATCCAAAATAAGGCATTTATCAAGCGAGTTTTCGGGATCTACCATCCCCAACAGATGCATTCACTTAAATTAAATATTTTGTTTTGATAATCTGGATAGTGAGTTGTATACTAGATTGGTCTCATCTCTAACTCTTTATTCCTGGAAGTAAAACAAAGGATCATTTCATTGGTAAATAATCGCTCACGGTATGATAACTTACAGGTTATCATTGATCTGCAGAAAGACTCTAAATCATTTGCTAAATAAAAACATTGTAGAAATGAAATTTACAATCTGTATTTCATGCGATGTTTGAGTTAATAACAAAATTTTAAAATAAGCATCAACGAGATAAGTGAGTCCTTTAAACACTAAGTGAGTAGTAATTTCTGAAACATACTGTAAATCAAATATCATTTAGGTGATGTATTGAAATCAGTAATACCAGTCAGCACGAGGAACAACAAACAAAATGCAGAAAAATTTTAGTATACTAATACAATAGTTAGATGGAATACATGTTAAAAGTATATGCACCAAAAGAGTGGACACATGGATACCTCATTAAGATATTGAAGAAGGGAGACCTCAGCAAGTATGAGAACTACAGAGGCATCACTCTTCTCTCAATACAAGGCAAAGTCTTCAACAGGGTAGACGGAATGGAGGACTCAACATTAACAGGCCGGTTTCCGTAAGGATCGATCTATTGCTGACCAAATCGCAACATTATGGATCATTGTGGGACAACCATTTGAGTGGAACTCACCACTCTACATCAACTTCATTGACTACGAGAAAGCATTCGATAGCGTGGAAATGACAATACTATCGAAGCTTATTCGACACTACGGAGTGCATGAGAAGATAGTAAACATTATACGGAATTCGTATGATGGATTGAAGTGTACATGGAGGACTGCTGACAGAATCGATTGAGGTGAGGACCAGTGTCAGGCAAGGTGGTTTTCTCTCACCCTTTCACTTTCTCCTGATGGCTGACTGGATCATGATTGCGTCACTGTTATGCCTGCCTCGACATACTTGAACTATTACGAGTTTAACTAGTCCGAAAAACGGATACGGCGACACGACATGCTACTCAAATCCGATTATTCCAACCCCCATATTTAGTTAAAATAAGAAGACATGATATGAAGTAGAACCTGTATTCTACAAGCATCCAGAAAGTACGAGGTCCGAATCCAGAAGAGAATCGGGATCCCGGACTAAGGATCCGGGACCGGGTCCTGGTCATAAAATGTTACAGATAATGCATATTTATACATTTAGGTCATTTCTACAAACGCAAAACAACTATCAATCAACATCGGAGTCAAAATTTTCAATACAAACGTCAAGACAGTTATGCGGTATGGAGTTCAAACTCAAAAGACAACAAAAGCCCTTATCCACAAGATACCAGTTTTTATAAACAGTTGTCTATACAAGATACTGTAGATCCGTTGGCCATTCAACATGATCATTAGCCTATTGTGAAAGAGATCATGCTAGATTGTAGATGAGCGAAAAAATCGGGACTATATTTCTGGATATGCATAGGATACATATTGCGGAAACCACCCAGCCGCGTAAGGATGCAAGCCCTAAAATGGAATCCTCATAGTCTAAGTAAAAGATGAAGACCAGGAAACACTCTGCCGAAAATTGGAGATAAATGAGAAGAATAAATAGCAATAGGGTAGAACTGGAAAGGGAGGTTCAAGACGGAGTGGCTTGGAGAATGCTGGTCAGCGGTCCATGTTGCATCAGTGGTAACTGTTGTAAGTCATTATGTAAACTGCGTGTAAAGTCAACAACAACTGTCAACAGTCGAAACGAAGATAATGAGCACAAATTATGGCAACTGCTACACGGAGAAAACATCTAATGAAGTCGTAAAAATTAAAGTTTACAGTTATAAATTCTAACAGATTACTGTTACACTGGTAAGTATATTGAATTTTACAGTTTTGCAAGTGTCTGGAAAAGATTCACCTCAATCGAATAAGGAGCTCCATACTTAAGAATGATGTGAAGTAAGATTAACTACTTACAATTATTAAGTAGTATAATTAAACACAAATCATTATTGATTTATTAGGTAAGCTGTGTGGACAGAAAATAACTTGAAGTAAAAGGCCTTCCTCTCTAGTCCTTTATTCCTTTTAATCTGAACAGAAATACAACCAATTAAACTCACACAATGATAGAAAGTTTGTAAGTGGTAGGGTTATTGTTCAAACACATCTCAAAAGGATTATATTTGGTTATACGAATCACCGATTGACAATTCTGTATCTTAAAGTATGGCGTTCATTGCAAGAACTAGAGGTTCTGGATGCAGCTCCTGAAATTTATTATTAGTGAACACTGCTGCATGTACCTACAATAATATGGAAAATATGTCTAGTACTCCTTTGTCTCTGATGGTAATTCCAAATTCATGACGAATACTTATTGCATATACACGTTAATGTAAATAAGAAACGACAGTTTGTTTTACAAATGCAGCAATGAACAGCGTTATATTTTTATCAGGACAAATTATGTTGATGAGTTATAATTATTATATTTTACACTGCTATCTGATTTTGGCTAGACAACCATTGGAAACTAGGAATCATTAGACTGCCATCTTACCCTGTTGTCTATATTCGAGATATAGTTGCTGGAGTTCTGGTAAGTAGCAATGACAAGCAAAGTTCAACCAGGTCGTGTGTGAAGCATTTATCTACGAATAGCAATGAAAAATACCTTCACAAAGCATTACAAGGAAAGTTCTAACTCAGAACACTCTAGGACAAATGAAAAGTGACTGACTAAAAACAATGAACAGGGAATCAAACGCAGATATCAACTGGAAAGGACAGTGAAGGTTTGAGAACCCCCCTGCTCGGTGGACTATTTTCTATGAGAGGTAACAGGCCTAAGTGGGTGACTTAATAATTAATATTGGCTGAAGGTACGATAAACATCGAGATCATTAACAATAATATAAGCTACTGAATATGAATAAGTAACATAATGCAATAGAACGAACCAGAAAGATGGAACTTATGTGGTAGATTGCGTAGGACAGCTATCATAACCAATTTGTCCTAAATAATGTTATTTTAGAGAGTTAGTTATCTACGAGATAAGGTCACTAACCGCATGCCCAACCTTCTTCCTTTATGCGGCCTTCAGAACGGCGGTAGCCCCAGGAGTGCTTCAGGCGAAGTTTCCTATGTTATGATGAAATATTTCCACAGTCATCTATCTATATAAGATGGAAACTGTGAATAACTAGGATTTACTTCTACAAGCTGTCCAATTAATTAGTGTTCTTAGGAATGAGCGTCTACATATCTTGGTTTCTATTTCTACAAAAGGAAACTATCACTGATTTTATTTTGCCCAACTATCGTGATATGTGATGTTATCAAACAAATAGACTGATCGATTGGATGTATCAGTCATAGTGGTATTTTCTTGTGGACATTTTATTCACAATCATTTCGAACAATTTATATGTTCTGTCTTTAGGTTGCTTTCCTCCTTACCAAGTTTATGTTGTGAATTATATTATATTACTTATAAACAGTAAGTAATATATTTCATTGTAAGTCATTTTTGAGCATGTAGTTGCTTCATTGCCAGAAATGACCGTTCTTAGCACACATGTGAACCTGTAAAATTTAATCCTTTTATTGTCTTAATTACATTCTCTTACAGTTGTTAGTAGATGATATTCATCGACTGCATGTTGATCAAACATTTAGAATGTAGACAGCAGTGGAATCCATGATGCGTGTTTCACCAATATTAAGGATGTGCCTGCATCTCATAGTTGATGTCCACTCTAATACTCGAATCCAGTGTTGTTTGCATCACACATCGTCACATTACGCCTTTAACTACAGAGTCTAGATAGCCAATCACTTTTGCAATAAGTATGAATTTCAATTCACTGTGAAATGGTTTGGATTACCTCGTTGCTCATATTTTAATTGAAATTAGATCAGTCTTGATTGTCATATGGGCATCCAGTACAAATGACTATGATATAACCGTCATAGTACAAGTTTATATAGAATAGATCGATTTCGGCTAGAAGTGAAATCCAGGATGCGCGTTTCGTCCTAAATAATCCAAATCATTTCAAATTAAATATAGTGTGGATAGTTCTCAGTTCAGTCTGTTGGCAGGCACGACATCGATCGGTCGTTACTTGAAAAATATATATTGAAAATAACTTGAAAATAACTGTTGAAAGAAGCAATACTTATGTAATTATACCTTAAAGTTTATAAATGTATTGAATTCCTCACAACTTGAAGTTTGCACAATATCGTGAATTGATCGAAGTTAGACCTTTACACCGTAAGATCCTGGCTCAGATGTTCAAAGACCGAGTGTTCGCTCTCAAGACCGAAGATCCTGGGTTCGAATCCTGCGAGTCGCCGTATTATGCACGAAAACCCAGGTGAGGACATCAACAAAATATTTAAGCGAATATTACAGAGTTGTTAAGCATATTTACTAAACCTTCCTGTGAATCATCATTTGCAAACGAATCCTTATTTGTTTCATATTTCAGTGTTCTTTCATTTAGACTGTTCAGACTTCAGTTCACTTTACGTTACCTACAAATCGCCTTCTGTTCTCATTCTTTCCTTTTCGATCTTTTGCTGTCAGACGTTTGATTTCCATTTGAAATCATATATACTACTTATGTGAACATAAGTAGCGTTCACCACAGCCGGAGTCGTGGATGCACACTGCTGATGACTCCCAGACCAGGGTGAAACGGCTGTTAGTTATTTTCATAACTAATTGTAGTTATGTCATAACTAACCAATCAAATAGTGGTTTAAACGCCCACCAAGTGATCTGATCTGACATGTCTGTAAACTTTCTTTGTTGTAAATAACCTACTGATTGAAGGACGTTATTATCTTATTATATTGATGTGACTCATAACTTTATTCATTTCTATAAGACACGCTATATTGGTCGGTATGTTTACCCGTCTTACTTGATAATTGTAATTTCCTTATTTATTGTACTAATGTAATTGTTTTTCTGTTTAGAAACAGATAAAGTTTAAAGCAAAAGTTGATCTTGTTCTGTCTATAACTTTCCTGTAGAATCTGTGCTCGCCAATACTGCGTTTACCGTTCTAGAATATTACATCTGTAGGACAAATTAAATCCTACAACGGCCGTCCACTGCTTTCAGGTTTCTAACGGTGGTCTAACAATGATGTGACTTGAATTTTGTCCAACACATTGTTAGTAGTATCGTTTTGTAAACACATCTTTCGTTTGAATTCTAAAATATTTTATATATAACTCAATTGTTTTAGTGTAATTTGTTGACTAGGATTTTACAGGTAGTTGGCAAAATTGTATTACAAAAGGTTCACTTACTTGTTATATAAGAAGAAGGTTTAACATGTGAATGATTGGTATAATCTGTATAGATTTGATTTATTGATGTGATACTCTTCTCATTATTACTGTTATTTCTATTCAATGGCATTAAACTAACACAATCATAATGTAACGATTGTTCACCATTCAATTGTACATTGAACTGATTTTGTTTTAATGAATAAACCGCCGTTTCACTTTTATATTCCATAAATTGTTGCAGTGAATTGAAATCATGTAAAGAAGAATTGCCAGTTGTTATTATGGTATTATGACATGGATTCGGCGTTTGTTTACATTTTAACCAATGTATTATTGATGTAGTATGAAATAATCTCATCATTGATAATAATGTTTGATTAGGCAGAAATTTCAATATAAATGGACACCATTTATTAGCAAATATATACAAGACACTTGTAGCTGCTATTAAAAAGCATACAATAGCTAATCCTAAACCAAATAATAAACCAAATTCTATTGCAGTGATTTGTTTGGTTTCATTGTGTAAATAATCATCATGATGATTGATTTGTTGTGAATTTGTTGTTAAATTATCTATGAAAAAAGAAAGAGGAAAATTCAAGCGAAAACATGAGATTTACTGTTAGTGGAACAGATGGAATTGAAGCAAGACTACGTTGCTACGCGCTGATTGGTTAATTTCCTATCCAATCAGCGCCTGATCGATTCTTGGAGAACAAGGTAGAAAATTCTCGTCTTGTTAGCTGCGTGCTGATTGGCTAAATCTAATCCAGTCGATCACGTGAATTTCTATCCAGAAGCTTATCATGTAAATGCTATAAATAGACTAACGTTGTATCTGTTTTTGCCTTCGTCTTCGGCTTCTTATTACCATTTAACCTTTGCTATTTTGGAATATAATCTTTTCCTGTTCAACCGTGTTTTGATTCTTGGGGACTTGTCCAGTGTATTGTGGTCAGATAATACTAAGCAATAGGATTAGCTGGAAATTATTCAAGCAAGCGTTACAGCATTTACAGATGAAGAAGGTAAAGTATACCATTTAGCGATTTTCAGATCGTGCATTGTGTTCTATTCAGTTGGAAAGCATCAAAGATAGGACGAATAATTCATGATACTGAAAAAAAGACTTGAGGATTAAGCTAAAGTTTAGAATTTTTAGTGGTTGGGTTGAATACAAATTAGGGTACGCCAATTTAGTGGCCGGCGATCTGATTCCGGTTTGGACGAATGGTCGCGTATGCCATGAAATAAATCTTTCCTATCATTTCCGTATATTCTACTCTTAGGATAATCATCCAATATCCTAAGAGAATTATTAGTCAAATCCTATTGGTCGATTTCTATTGGTCAAAATTATGGTCGTTTTAACTGTCAAAGTCAAATACTTCAATGTTGTATCTTATTGGTCTTCCGGACTGTCAATGATGTCATTCAAAGGTTCTTTCTTATTGGCTGTCCAGACTATCAATGTCACTTCAAATGTTACTTCCTATTGGTCATCTTAACTGTCAATGCCACAGAATTCGATGCTGTTTCCTATTCGACGAAAATGTATAAATAGGCATTATCTGTAACATTTTATGACCACGACCAGGACCAGGGCTCGGTCCCGGATCCTTAGTCCAGGATACTGATTCTCTGCTGGACTCGGACCTCGTACTTTCCGGATGCTTGTAGAATACATGTTCTACTTCATATCATGTCTTCTTATTTTAACTAAATACGGGAGTTGGGATAATCGGATTTGAGTAGCATGTCGTGTCACCGGATCCTCGCTCTCGTTTTCTGACTAGGTAAACTCGTAATAGTTCAAATATATCAAGTTGACGTGTTTACGTGTAGGCGTAACATATACTTAGGCGAACCTCGTTTGTTCGACGGCGGTAATAAGAAGCCAAATACGTATTTAGTTGGATGAGTTTATTTCAGTCAATCGTTCATGTAGACAGACACAAGATTAAAAAGCGTACTAACAAAGCGAAGTGACGTGGAGAAGGTGAGTGAGCCAACTCCATGAGATAAGACATGACTAAGTATTTATAGTCAGAAATAATAGACTAGACATATAGTGAGCGAAGTAGGCTTTGCAAACACATACTCGAATAAAAACAACCAAGATACAAGTGAATAATTGGCTTGGTCGAAAGACGTGTGAATAACTTAAGGAGAATAGTGGGTTTAGTTAACCTGTTCAAAAGCTGGGAAAAGCCCTATGGGCCCAACACATTTGCACACACACTACAGATTGCTAAACACTACTTTTTCCAATTTTACTTATATTCACTGTTAACTAATAATTCTGTGAAGAGTTTTGTAGATCAAAGTTAACATAGAAGAAGATAAGAATCACGATACAATGAATAGCATTTATAATCCTTCCAGGATAAATATATCGCCAAACTTGAATACATTAAGCCAAATCAATAGATGTGACATGTGAAAACAGTTCTTTTGAATGTGTAACTTAATAATGCCTTAGAAAAGGAGACTTTAACAAAATAAGTTACATTTTATTTGCTTTAGGAAATCAAGATGAACAAACTTGAAAGAATGTACATACTACTGATACACTTGAATTCATTTTTTTTCTGGGAATTTCTCTCTCTAACTCTGTCTCTTTCTCTTCAATTCTAGATAATATCATTTAGTATTTCGAGATAAATATTGGTACATGTTACGCATGCACGTAACACGTCATTTTATATGCTTCAGCTATTACGAGTTCACCTTAGTCAGTTAGCGAGAGCGAGGATCGAGGATCCAGCGACATGACAGGCTATTCTAATCCGATTGTCCTAACTCCCCATTGAGTCAAAGAAGAAGACTTGATATGAAGTAGAACATGTATTCTACAAGCATCCAGAAAGTACAGAGTCCGAATCCAGAAGAGAATCAGGTTCTCGGACTAGGGATCCCTGTCCGGTTCATAAAACATTACAGATAATGCATATTTATACATTTAGGTCGAATAGGAAACAGTATCGAAGTCTGTGACATTGATAGTCAGGACGACAAATAAGCAACAACATTGAAGTACGTGACATCGATGTAAAAGTAATTCTCGTAGGATATTTGATGAATATCCTAATAGTACATGATAATTTTTATGCACTGTTAATTGACAAATCTTATTTCTTTCGGTTGTAATTCCTTAAAGATTAAGATTAAGGTTAAGATGACATGTAGTGTAGATCAGAAAGCCCCGAACAGATATTGCATTTTAGTATGGAGCTTCCGAAGAGTGTACATCTAAAACCACTATATATACACGACAGAAGCTAAGACATTTACACATCTAGACAAAATTTTAATCATTAGAACTACTGCTTATTATTATTATTATCATTTTCACACAAAGTAGCCTGCTTAATACTTCTTGGTTTCCAGTGATGTCTTTTACTTTGTTAACTAAATATGATATTTTGAATCGACACAAAGTTCAACTAATAAAACACGCAACAATTTTATAAACACAAAGTAACAATCAATAGTTAACTAGTTTTATGCACTGCTCACCTAGACAAATATCATAACAAGATAAATGTTCAATATTTTCACCGTAACATTTCCTTCCACCTCCATGTGGTTCCGGAGCATTACACCATCTTGTACGTTGACCAAATAATTGACGACATTGCATGGAACATATTAATTTATCAGTGTATTTGGAAATTTTACTGTGATTTGATAATTGTGATAGGGAAGTGTTAGACTGATGTATTACACAATCATTTGGACAATTTGACCATGAAGACCAAGATGACCAGTGACCATCAGCTAAAAGAGAAGAGAAGTAAAATAATGCCGAGGAAAAAATGCAGAGCAGATTCTGTTTGGAGTGTCATGAAATATAATTAGTTTATCGCACGCAAGTTTTGTAAGATTGACGGATTAAGGCTAATAATGAGATCCAGTATACATGTGAATCGCTACACTGGAAGATCCATTCAGTAGATAAATCTCAATTAAGACGTAATGTTCGTTCCGTATTCCACTGTTTACTAAAATCAGATTTACAGTTGATTGATTACTGGATATTCACCATTGTCGTATGTATAAAGTCCTTTTTAGTGCTTAAATTTGTAAAATTCTTTTGGCACTAGGAAGGTATTATGCAAGTTATCAGTTGATATGCTTGAAACTGTTACGAGTTTTTTTTAGGATATTCACCAAATATCCTACAAAGAATCATTTTGTCAGTGTGAATTCTATTGATCGATTCCGATTGGTCAATATTATGATTGTCCTAACTATCAATGTCACTTTAAATGTTTTTTCCTGTTGGTCGCCTTAACTGTCAGTGTCACAGACTTCGATGTTGTTTCCTATTCGACCTAAATGTATAAATACACATTATCTGTAACGTTTTATGACGCAGAACGGGACCCGGATCCCTAGTCCGGGAACCTAATTCTCTTATGGACTCGGACTTTGTACTTTCTGGACGCTTGTAGAATACATGTTCTACTTCATATCAAGTATTTTTCTTTCACTCAACGGGGGTTAGGACAATTGGATTAGAGTAGCCTGTCTTGTTGCCGGATCCTCGTTCCTCGCTCTCCTTTTCCGACTAAGGTAAACTCGTAATACTTCAAGCATATCAAATTGACATGTTTACGTGCATTCGTAACAGAGTTCATGTTAGGGGGGTTCGATCCCCAGAACTCACTTGATTAATGCCTTATCTTGGATTTCACGTTTGCCAGCATGGGCTGATCACTTGACCTTGAGATTTCATTTCCCACTAGGAAAATTCATTGCTGTGATTGGCTGCTGTGTTTTTTAGTGTGCTATTTTTGTGACTGTCCCAAGGATGTTTCTATGATGTATAAATAAACGAGAGTTGTGTGCTTGATTGTATTGTGATTTCTGGGTGTTTGTAGAATACACTTTCTACACTTATCAAGTCTTCTGTTTTGCAGTTTAGGGTTCAAGGTAACCTAACTGGACGCTGGTAATTGTCTCGTTCGCTTTTATCGACTAAGGTGAACTCGTAATAGCTTCAAGCGTACCTACTGACGAACCTATAAGTTCACCTTAGTCGGTAAACGAGAGCGAAGACAAATGATCCAATGACGCGATAGGCTACTCTAATCCGAGCGTCCCAAGGCCTCACTAAGTAGAGGGAGTTGACTTGGTTAGGCGCAGAAAGTGTATTCTACAAGCAGCCATAAATTTAGGTTTTCAAGTACACAAATGGAGCTTATTTATGCATGATAGAAACGTCCTTGGAAGAGCCACAAAAATAGCGTACTCAAATGATACATCAACCAATGACATTCAAGGATTTGCCGAGTGGGGGAAATGAAATCACTAGGCCAGCTGAGCAGCCTATGCGCGAAAACATAAAAATTGGAATCAGAACCTTTTCCTGTGTATTTTTCAAAAGCTAGATGAAAGAAAATGGATGAAAGAATCTAGATCCACCTGTTACTGTTGTTCAATTTTATTTGTTTGATTAGTTAGTAATTAGGTAAATGTTAATTTTATCTAGACAAACATTAAAGATACTAATGTATACATATTTATATAGTTAAACTATACTATAGACTTATTGTAAAACCGCATCAGTGAATAATTCACGTGAAGAATTTCAGGCATCCTAGCTAGAAGCTTTGAACAATGCAATTCGACAGTGCCGAGAGTGAGACAGGTGAAACTGATGCTAATAAATGATAATTATGCCTTATTTCAGATTGATGAAAATGTAATGTAAACCATTGAACGTCAACCTTGTAGTTTGTCATTAATAGTGTATTCAATGAAGCTGTAAGATCAGACGGGATAAGTGATTTATTTAAAGGAGACACAGTTGACCAGCAAAATGTATACATCTTATTTTTAGAGTTTCATTTACAAAACAAGTGATTATCGACTGTCTTATTCTGTAGTTGACACTCTACATCATATTACTCATAAGACAAGGTTGTGAGTAATACCCACCATAATAGAGTTTCACAGAAGTCATGGTTTCAATCACAAGTGGGGGATTGAATACGAACCTCTAAGGTTTCACATACTAAAGAGAAAATACAGCTCAATTCTCTCGAGTGCTCAGTTATCGTTTGATTGAAATGATTTTCTAATGTAAACTTTGTATTCGAAGTGAACAATCCTCACAAATCTTTTCTATTAAGTGCCTTACTAATACGCTCTAAACATTGAAAGAGGTTATAACTTAAGACATAAACGGTGATAAATACTCAAACCGTGAACAACGTCGTTTTTGTAAATTAAAAAACTAACTGTGTATTGTAAGTTGAGCATTCGATGAAATACGTCGTCCAGCTTGATTTTCAACTACACACGTGTAAATGCCTTCATCATTCAAATGTGTATGATGTATAATTAAACGACTAATCAATCCAGAATAGTTAATATTTAAATCATGATTAATAATTTGATAATTAGGCACATCATGATTTGTTTGTTTCAAAGATTTCGACATTGAATCTTGTGAATGATTAAATTCAAGTTTACGTCCATTCTTCATCCAATAGACCTAGATTTGAAGAGAAAATTTTGATTTGTTCAAAATAATTTCTTTTCAAAGTTATGAAGTGAAAATTTGAATAAAAGAACTGTGGTGCGAGAAGTAGTTAGTGTATAGTGAAAAACGAATAATTAGTGAATAATAATTACACTACTTACTAAAATCAAGTAGTTTACGATGTCATGAAAACTAAATTCACAGACGTTTTGAAAATAGTTCTACTGATAACGGTATGTTGAAGAAACTTGTACAACCAGTAGTGCGAGAAGTGGTCAACTCCAAAATGAAAAACGAATAATTAGTAAATAATAATTACACTACTTACTATAATTGAGTAGTTTAATACAACCTGAAAACTGAATGTATAGTTATTTTGAAAATAGTTCTACCGATAACGCCATGTCGAAGAAACTTGTATAAAATGATATAAAATCTCATGACCGTAAACATGTTTATGATTAGTTGTCTCAAGTAGCTTTCTCGGTCATCATTTATCTTTATATACGTGTTGTCTTATTCAGCTGATTCCTGACCATTTGGATGGAAATCATCCATCTAAGCTGTGAGAATCTTCAACAGTTCAATATTTTTGTATGATCGTTATTGACTTACAGTTTCGAATAAATCTTTCACTGTTTTTGTCAATGTAAAATAAAATTCCGCAAAGATTGTAATATCATCAATTAAAATGAAGCTAAAATTACGCTTTAAATTACCAATAGTGATTAAAGTCTAAAATTCAAATTATTCACTATAAGTCGATCGATAGGAAGAAATGTTATGTTCCTATTTCCAGTAAGTTTGTGATAACTTCGTACGGATTATGATATTAATCTGAATTTGCATTACGGAGTTGTGAAGATTGGTAAATTACACATTTTTGAAACCATGAATCGATCAATGTTAGACCACCATTAGAAACCTGGGAGCATTGTGTTCACTAGTGACTAGCTTCGTGAGGAATCTTCTCCCAGTTCTAGTGGAAAGACGTGACCAGTGAAGTTCAGCCTGTTCGGGTGTAAACAGTAACTACTGAAGACTGTAGATGAGGTTGCGCAACTCTGTGAATTGATCAAGTTAGACATTAACACCGTTAGATACCGGCTCAGCGGTCTAGAGGTTAGGCATTCGCACACAAGACCGAAGGTCCTATGTTCGAATCCTGATGTGCGTAGGAGTCGTGGATGCGTACTGCCGATGAGTAGTGCCATACCAGTGCTTCCAGGTCTCTAATGGTGGTCTAACATTGATCGATTCATGGTTTCGAAAACGTGTAATCTGAATTTATTACGAAGACGATCATTAAATTTCTATCAAGGTCCTTAATAGAGTTAGTGTACCTGACAAGGTTCTTTCTAACGTCAATGTACGAAAGGAGCAAGCGTATGTGTGCTTGTGCGTGTGTGTGTGTGGGTGGACCAGTATTCCAATATAACATCAAGCATTATTCTTGCAGGATACACTAACTACAAATTATTTAAGCAGGATGATTTAAAGTACCTTTGGTATTGGTCTCCCATCTGGTGGTTCACATGTGAATTCTACCGTCCAACCAAGTGGTATTCTTGTTGACTCGGGATGTTTTATGAATCGTTTATTTAAATCTAAAATAAAATTGAGTAGAAAATACAACTGAATTAATACTTGCGCATTTAATTATTTATTTTAATGTGATCAATGTTCAGTTGAAAATATATTTAATAAACAAAAATTGGGGTGAATTTTTTTTCATCTACGTAGTGTTAGGATATTCATCCAATATCCTAAGATAACTGTAAGTTTGATTCTATTGGTCAGTTCCTATTGGTCGTCCAAACTATCAATGTCACAGACTTCAATGTCGTTTCCTATTCGATCTAACTGCATAAATAGGCATAAATAACCGGACCGGGATCCTTATTCCTGGATCCTGATTCTCTTGTGGACTCGGACCTCGTACTTCCTGAATGCTTGTAGAATACATGTTCTACTCCATATCAAGTATTTTTCTTTTACTCAATCCGGGGGGAGGGCTTGTGACACACGGATTAGGGAAGCATGTTGTGTCGCCGGATTCTTGATCCTCTCCCTCGTTTTCCGATTAAGGTGAACTAGTAATAGTTCAAGCATATCAAATGACGTGTTTACATGAATGCTTAACACGTAGTATTTCGTCATCATGCCTTCCTTATGTTCATCAATGAGTCTTAAAGTATAGCTTTAAGAAGTTGAAGAAATCAGTAAGATGTTTTGGGAAACCTAGGTTTTTGACTTTAAATGGATTTGTTACACTTGGCACGCACAGTGTTTTAGCGACCGACCCCTCCTGTACGATTTGAAACCATGTCATCCAGCTTCATGTTACAAGACGTCACCATTGACTTTTTTCAAGTCAGCAATTAACTTTCTGCAAAAACATGATATATCGATTGTTCATTAAACGTAAATCAATATTTTTTTGATCGATTCCTTGTTATTGGTCAAATGCTACTGACCAATGGCCATTGTGTCCATTAGTATAATTGACCTCTCAATCCTAGAGAAGATCATTCATGTACTGGATAGTTTAGCGCTAACGTTTCAAAATGTGAGACTAACTGATAAGAGTTTAAATCTGTTACGCATGCATGTAAACACGTCAACTTGATATGCTTGAACTATTACGAGTTTACCTTAATCGGAATACTAGCGCGAGGATCGAGGATCCGGCGACACGACATGCTACTCATTCCGATTATCCCAACCCTATTGAATAAAAGAGAAGGCTTGATATGAAGTAGAACAAGTATTCTACAAGCCTTCAGAAAGTACGAGGTCCGAGTCCACAAGCGAATCAGGATCCCGGACTAGGGATCCGGTTCCGGGTCATAAAACGTTACACATTATGCGTATTTATACATTTAGGTCGAATAGGAAACATCATCGAGGTCTTTAAGATTGAAAGTTAAGATGACCAATAAGAAGCAACATTGGAGCACGTGATCTTGATATCTAGGTCGATCATAAAATTGACCAATAGAAATTAACCTATAATTCTTTTAGGATATTGGATGCATATCCCAACAAAATCCTTCTGAGAGTATCGATTCTCACAAAGATTCTATGCATTCCTATCAGCTACTAGTATCCATTTGTAAGTAGTATGCAATAACTATGATCGATGAATCACTTAGTCATGTTTTCATTCGATTCATAAACAGAACAAAATAAGTATACATAAATAATTATTTCAAGCATTGATGTAAATTTTTCTCTTAAAATAACATCCCATACATCTCCTTTTCTTTTTCTGTAGAATCAAATTAATTTTTTCTAATGAAAAGCTCATTCATTTAGGGTTATCATTTTAAGTTTTCTAAGTTTTATAATGTCACTTCATTTACAAGTGCTTATTTTTCGTATATTTTTAAAATAGTTAATTAATTATTGCTGATTACTATTATTGATAATGTAAGAACGCCGACTGTATATATATGTATATATGTACATTAATGTTATTCAGTAGTATATAGAATATTCTTTAAAAAAACATTGCAATTTTTCATTTGTAACTTTTAATAGTCTTCAAATAAAAGGTTATGAATAATCACAAGAATAATATATCTTATGTGATATAAGTAATAGTCATTAAAATATCATAAAATAAGTTAAGATAGAAACTGAATGATAAAACTTATTTTCACATCTATCAGTTTTTTTGCGTGCTTGTCAGAAATAGCAGCTGCCTGAAATATACTTTAGTGACTGTGTTAAATTCAAAGTAGGGTTCATCACTTTAATTGGTGGCCAATGATCTGACTTCAAACTACCATGAATGATCAAGTATGCGATGAAATAAATAATTTCGGGCAGAGTTTTAGAGGTTTGTGTTTTTACACATATTTACACACATATTTACTAATGACTGACTGATGATTTCATCATGTAAAAACACTGATCTCCATAACTCTAATTGAAAAGATCGTACAACGTGCTCACTAGTGACTAGCTTCGTAAGAAAATTCTCGGAATTCTAGTGATAGGACGTGACCAGTGGAGTTCAACCCTATCGGGTGTAGTCAGTAACTACCAAAGAGAAATGGGTGAGGTCGCGCAAAATCCGTAGATCAATCACAGTTAGACATTAACACCGTTGGATGCCGGCCCAGTGGTGGGATGGTTAGGCGTTCACGCACAATACCGAAGATCCCGGGTTGGAATCCTGCGAGTTGCAGGAGTCGTGGATGAGCACTGCTGATGATTAGTACCATACCAGGACTTGACGGCCGTCCAGTGCTTCCATGTTTCTAATGGTGGTCTAACAGTAATTAATTGATGACCTCAAATGTGTAGAAATAAATAAGCCCCTCAATTTTCGTATATCATACTTAGGTGAACGTCGTTTGTGTGACGGCGGTAATAAGAAGCCGAATACAGACTCAATTAGATGCGCTTATTTTCAAGCAACTGTCCATGCAGGCAGATATGAAAATGAAATGCTTACAAGCTAGGCGAGGCGAAATGGAAAAGGCGAGTGAGCCAATTCCATGCGATAAGGCATGACTATGTATTTTTAGTCAGCAATAATAGGCTAGGCATATAATGAACTAAGTGTGCACACTTACATTTAAATAGAAACAATCAAGATATGAGCGAATAATTCTCAAGGTCAAAAGGTATGTGAGTGACTGCAGAGACGAATGGATTAGTTAATTTGTGTCAAGGTTGAGACAAGCCCTATGAGCTCAACGCGTTTGCACACACTACAAGACAATGTATTTTAGAATATAACTAGCTTTGCTGGATGGATGGATATTCAATCATATGATATGAGAATGCATTACGAAGTTAGTCAAGTTTAGCGATGGTGAAATAAATAACCCTGATACTTTGTTAAATCAAAGACATAAGTGACTAGTTAGTTAGTTGATGATACAGAACTCCATAGTCATCAGTCTCAACAACTCCTTATAATTGCCATGAACTAGCGAATAATTAAAGATATTATTCCAAGAGTTCTAGCATTATATTGATTAGTGGGATTCAACTAAGTTTGGTGTGAGAGATTTGTTACCGATCGCAATGGATTATGGTGACTCATTATTACAAACTGAATGAAGTTAAGAATGTAAACGTTGAAATGTCAACTCAGTAATCTGAAGATTAATCACAAACCATGGAGTCTGAATATCGTAGGTTCTTTTTTTTATGAGGTTCTGGTTATACATTTATGAATAACACAAATTCGACCGAGTAAGAAAACTATGTAACTAGTTTTCATAAACCTTACCCACTAAAGACCATGGGTGAGGTTGCGTAGTACGTTGGATTGATTGAATCTGAACGCAAACACTGTTGGATTCCAGCTCAGTGATCTTGAGGTTAAGTGTTAGCGCATGGGTGAGCGCCGTGGATGCGGAGCGCTGATGAGTGTCACACTTGGGCTTGATGGCTTTACAGTGCTTCCATGTTTCTAATGGTTATCTAACAATCTGAAATTATTGGTCTGAAGGCATTATGTTTATCATAGGATTTTACGAACCTGGTTTGAATCTTTCATGAAATTTTAGATGAGTATTATTGTTTGTCTCTGATTTGTAACAAAACGGTTCTTCAATTATACAAGATTTTCAATGAGGTCACGGTTGACACACAGTTTCTTGAAGTGTAAACTAAACTCAAACAAATGTATTCATCAGTATATCTTGGATGGAGTAAGAATTGGGATCCGGGATAAACATTTCTTTTTGTTTAGGACTTGTCAGCTGGATGCACCAGCTGAGAACATATCAAGACTTGAAATCAGTGCTTATTTGGTTCAAACGCCGAACTTGTTATCCACTGAGCTACCGAGTGTAGCTAGATGCGAATTCGTCTAACTGGTATGACGGTATTATGAAGGGTGAGTAATTTCACATTATTGATACTCGTTCATTATTTACTACATCCCGTTCCCAGTTTTGACTAACGAACTAAACTAAGCTAAATAACTATCGATAACCTGGGACTATGAAACTACTAGTTTGTCTTGGTCTGAAGCTCATCAACCCTACACATACGCAAACAACACCACAAGACATCAAACACATGACCTTCAGTCCCACACATGAACTCTCAACCTATTAACCACTGACCTGAAATTCAATGGAGTTCTCAAGAGAATCTACGACCAACTGAGTTCACTCATATTGAGTGTGAAACAGTTACTCCTCACATTAACTGGAACATGGTTTCATGTCACTGTGGATTGACTAACGTTTCAAATGTACATAATTATATTCCATTTGAGTGGTATAAAGATTGAATGTTCTGTTGTGCGATCGAATGTCCAAAGTTCGATGTGGTCAGTGGTAAGATTGTGGATGTATATTGGTGATACTACGAAGAAACAGATGTCCAACACTTCTTGGTTTTCAATAATCGCCTAGTTAAGATTAATTCATATTTTAAAGTTGTGAAAATTCGCCATTTTCTACAAACCTTTCATACTAATATACTAATAATTCAATTTGATTCATGCATACAATCAAAATTTTAATCATGAAGTTTATTAAAAGAAGGATGATGTAAGTATTTGTTGCCATAGGCATTTTATTTCTCACCATAACAACCGTTATATTCATATGTGCACACACAGACACACCCACACAAATAAACAAAACAAAATACAGTAGCATAAAAGAATTAAATGTTTGTTTGTTTAAATGCATTAGTTAGTTTGGCGATTTTTCAAATCTTTTCATATGTCCAATTAATAATAGGAGTATTATTATTACTGTTGGTTATAATGGAGAAACATGCAATCTAATTGACATGCAGTTGTTATGTGACCAGTATGTAATTTGAACTTTAGTTTACCATTAGAGAGGGCACATTTATTTATTACTATTATGATGATGATGATGACTATTGTGAACTGTTTCATTACTTTTCTCTGTTTATTTTCAACTAGTGTCTTCTTGCATGCACGCACCTGCATACACACAGACACAATTGTGCAACAGATTTCAGTTTGAATTCTCCATATATAAGAACTTGACATAATGATTGAAGTGGTTTATTTTGAAAAGAAATCAAAAACATATTCTTTTTCATGTCTGTTTAATGTTTATTCTTTTCAGTCATCATTATGATGAACAATGTCAGGTGATGATCATTGACATGAATGAAACTTTGGTCAAATCTAACTTTATACTTATGTCTACAAAGTTAGTGTGTAAGTTTCGTTTAATAGAAATATATAAAAAGTTTTTGAAATAGTTGTCTAAGCAAGATAGTGAGGATTTGTTGGACAGATATTGTCAGCAACAGCTTACTATGGGATAGGACAAACCAGATTCCAGTTGAGGAAGAAATTAGGAACTGGAAACGAGAGCCCAGGACAGAGTAGGTTGGACAATTCTGGTCGGAGACTTATGCTCCATTGGGAGTAACAGGACTCATT
>OX103976.1:12917200-12965179 GCA_944470395.2 Schistosoma turkestanicum | reverse complement strand
AATCTTAACTGAGTAAGTTAATTTCAAGCCATTTAATTGGAATCTAATCGTTCATGTGTTCAACTATGATCACTTCTTGATAAAACACGATGACTAACTCTCATTCTGTCGGAATTTCGTAACATTCATTGTTGATTATGAATTTTGTGAAGTTTCTATGTATTTGGTGGTTCTGTTTGACATATTATCTATTGTCATCAACTATACACTAAATTATTGTTGTGATCGCGAGCGAATTTCAGTTAAACAATCATTACAAATCCGAATTTATTAGACTACTATTTCTTCTCTGAATGGAACTTCATTGAATGCTGGCTTAGTAGTTTAAACGTCAATCACTGGCCCCAATACTTGAAGACCATGTGTGTAAATCTTTTATGGTTAAGTCGTCAGTATACACTTCTGAATGATCTCATCCTAGGGCTGTAGCATCTCACCATTCATTCATTGTACTTTAAATGATTTGCCGTTTGAATTATTCGATAATAATTCCATTACAACAATGATTAATGTATTTACACATATGAGATCATCAATCAATCAATGATTGTTAGACCACCATTAGAAACCTGGAAGCACTGGACGGCCGTTTCGTACAGATATGGGACTCATCAACATTAATGTATATTTGATAATGTGTGGATGCTTATTCGCTTATCACATGTCTAGCCTATTATTGTTTGACTGTAAATACTTAGTGATTACTTCAACGCTGGAGAGTTGGCTCACTCGCCTTCTCCAATTCGCTTCGTTTTGCTTGCACGCTTTCCCTCTCATGTTTGTCCGCATAAATGATTAAATGGAATAAATTCATGCGTGAAACCATATTTGGCCTTCTTATTACTACTGTGGTGCGCGCTACTTATAAGTAGTATATGACGCGAGTGTAAAAACGTAATGCCTGGCAGCAGAAGATGAGGGAAGATCAAGAAAGGAAGAGCGGGAACACAATGGAATTTGTATGAAACGCATGAATAGTGAAATGTCAGAAAATGGATTGATGATGGATTGAAGATTTGCAAATTAAGTATTTACGATATAGTTTTCCTATTTTACTGAGTAACTCTGTAATTTAAGATAAATACAATTCGGTTGCCGTCACCTGTGTTCTTCATCACTACACTACCGTCTCACAAATGGGGTTGGCCTAAGTATCATATACGGAAGTAGAAGGCAAGATTTATTTCATACCATACTCAATCATTCGTCCACACTGCAGTCCATTCGTGAGTTGTTAAAATGGTGAGCTCAACGTGATTCGAACACGCAGCTCGATGATTACGAAGTAGGATGCACGACAGGGCAAAACAACTCTCCAGTACTTTGTGGTTTTCAATAGTTCACTAATTTCAGTTCGTTCATAATCACATTCACATTGAATAATCTTTACAAATCCGATATTTGAAATAAGTTTTATAACATTGAAAAGATTTTATCCAAAAGAATGAAAAAACAATTGATCAGACATTAAAATTTCGATTCTCACATCAAATTAAATTTTTATTTTGCTACAGAAAAATCTTGGTTATAATGGAATATAACAAGTGGTTTAAGTGAGTATTTTTTAAAATCAGTTATCCGTTGATTTACTGCATATTTCTTGTTATTCATGTTCTATGAAGTAGGAAATGTTTCTTGTCAATTAATTTACAGGAAGTACTTAGAAAATCTTATTCACCGAATGCATTGTCTTTGTATGTACATTGGAAAAAAACTTTAAATATAAAATTCCAGAGAAATTATTATTTGAATTGCTTTTTCAGAATAATTTGATTAGGCTGAATGTCATTTGAACTAGTCAAATTTTTCTCATTGAACATTGAACGGCCATTTTGTCCTGGTATGGGACTCATCAGCAGTGCGGATTCACGACTCGTGCTACTGGCAGGATTCGAACCCAGGACTTCCAGTCTAGCACGTGAATGCTTAACCTCTGGACCACTGGGCCGGCATCCAACGATATTGATGTCTAACTTTGATCAATCTAGGTACTTTGCGTGACCTCACCCATTTATCTTTGGTAGTTACTGCCTACACCCGACAAGGTTGAACTCCACTGGTCACGTCCGATTACTAGAATTCCGAGAATTTCCTCACCAAGAAGCTAGTCACTAGTGAGCACATTGTACGCTCTTTTCAATTGGAGTTATGGAGATCAGAGTTTTTACCCATTTATATCATCAATCAATCATTATTAAATATTCCTACATTAAGCAATGAACTGATCCTAGTTAAAGTACTGGTGAAAACCTGGAGGCATTAAACAACTAATGTTGTAGTGTGTGCTACTTATACGAACGATATAAGTAGTATAAGAAGGGACGTGAAAGAAGAAGTCTCACGGTCAGAAGAGGAAAACGGAAAGCAAACGGTGCAAAAGCAAGAAGTAAATGGAGTACCAACAGGAAGGGAAGGAAGCAACAACAAGAATGGAGGAAGGATGGAGCGTTGGAAGTCAAGACTCAAAGATGGTGTGCAAATAGAGTGTTCAATGTAATGTTTTTGTTTTTAATTGATTCAGAGTGTAAATCTGCATAATACAATCTTCCTCGCCTGCCTGAATCTCAGCAACAGTCTATACATACGCAAACCACATCACCAGCCATCAAATACATGACCTTCAATCTCATGCACAAACGCTTAACCGATAAACCACTGACCTGAAATTCGATGAAGTTCTAATGAGAAGTCATGACCAATGAACTTCAACCGTATAAATTGTGAGACGATTACTTATCAAAGTTAGTAGAAGATAGTCTCATGATATTGTAAATTGACTGAAATTGCAAATGTTCATCATTATCTTCCATGATCAATGGTATCGAAGTTCAGTATTCCGTTGGGAGAACAAATATCCAAAGTTCAATGTATGGTGGTGATGTTTAGTCATGGATGTGGGCTACTTTTTGAATTTTAATTAATGCTCAATGTTGAAATTTGAAAAAATTATTTCAAGAAAACTTTTTTTTTGTCTAAAGCATAACTATCTCACAATTTAATTTAATCGAATCAAATAGAAAAAAATATCAAACATTATTTAGGTCAATAAGAAAGGTTAGTTGTAGTTTTTATGAAGTGATTTTAGTTAGACAAAACACATCAACAACTCCATTGAGGGTGTTTTGTTTCGTTTAGAAGTTCAAAGAATCATTTCAAACACACATAATTAAAGAACACACAATCAATGCGATAATAGACATTAAAATATTTCATCATTTTTCTAATAACATAGTAATGAATGATTACAAAGAACCTGTAAGATTGAACTTTTGTCCTATAAACAATCTATCTTTTATTCTGTAATTGTTTTATTAAGCATCCTTTTTAGTGAACAAATTATTGAACAAAGTCATTGAAATCGTCAACTAATCAATGTTATACCACTATATGAAACCAGGAAGCACCGGACTCATTAGTAGTGTTCATTCTCAACCCTGCCATCGAGAATCTAACCCAGGGACTTCTGTCTTATGCACGAACGCTTAACCTCTAGAGAACTGAGCCGACATCCAGCTATGAAAATGTCTAATTTCAGTCAGTCCACAATACTGCACAGCCATCACTTATTGTCTTCATCAGATAACTGACACGAGTAAACTCCATTGGTAATATTTTCTCTCTAGAAATTCAAGAATTTCCTCAAAAAGCTAGTCACTTGTGAGCACATGATAAATATCAGTGTAGGGTTGTTGAGATTGTTGAGTTTCATCGAAAATCATAAATCGTTAATGTGAATTGATTGGAGTAAGACATAAACACAGTTGTATATGAGCTTAGTTGTCTAGTGGTAAGACGTTCGCACATGAGATTGAAGGTTACGGGTCCGATTCCGACGTACAAATGTTTTGAATGCACACTGCCAATGAGTCCCATACTAGGATGAAATGGCTGTTCAGTACTTCCAGGTTTCTAATTGTGTTCTCACAATGAACAATTCATTATTTCAATAAACTGATTTATGAAACGTATATTATTGAAATGAAGACAGAAATCGAATCAGGACTGTTCAGCTGTAGGTTAACATTCATCAAAACTTAAGCAGTAAATATATTTCATTTTCATCGAATAATCCTTTACTTTCTGTCTGATTTCCCAGAGCTATTTAAAGTTTCATCATTTCAAGGTATGAACTTAAATATGCATGGCTTAATCTCTGAGACATGCATATGATTACTGTCAGTATCAACCAGTTTATTCACTATTATATAAATTAACCCTAATGAACAAGGTTAACTTTATATTGTTTTTCAGGAGAACCAGACACTATCCACGCATGAATACAACAACTTGAAAAGCACAGATCAATCCTGTCATACAATAACACTGGTATCCAGAACTCTAGTGCTCCATTCGGACCATGTGTAACGGAGTTAAAATCACTGTGTATGATGTTACTAACCGTGTTCTGTTTTCTTTCTATTGCAGGGCGATCAAACATAAACGCTTTGAAAGCTGAGGAACATGCCCTGCATGCTTTGAACTTACAGGATGACTCATAAGACTTTGGTAAACAAGCAATCCCTTTTCTGTAAAAAACCCGCGTTATTTAATTTCTAAATAAAGAGTGCCGTGGCTATCATTTTGTGTTCTATCTTGGTGTGAAGTGTTAAGCTTACCTTGTGTGTTGCGACTTTAGATCTTATCCGCTCTTCAGTGACTGCTGATTACACTTATTACACATGTATTGATAATTTGCGATAATAAATTTTACATATTTTTGAAACCGTGAATCGATCAATGTTAGACCACCATTAGAAACCTGGAAGCACTGGACGGCCGTTTTGTCCTGGTATGGGACTCCTCATGGTTTCAAAAATGTGTAACCTAACAATCTTCACAACCCCGTAATGTATAATAAATTTTGTCACTTAATTATGTACAGCATGTACTTGGTCGATTTTGACCTGTTCCGCCTACATGATTGTCAAACTCATTATTATTAGCAACGGTCATATGCATTACAAAATGACCTTATAACAATCGCCTGTGAGAACGTTGAAAGAGCAACCATCAGTATCAATGCAAGCAGTTACCTAGCACATTAAATCCGCATGTGACTAGTCAACAAAACTTGCGAATCATCCAAAGTATTCATAGTAAACCTTTAATATAACAAAAAGCTTTCAGTAATATATATGGCTTATAGCGCATAGACAACAAATGAGATGCAGTGCTAAGCGGAACAGTCTAGATTCAAGCAATCAAGCCCAAGCACATCTAATACTTTTCATCTTATGTTTTAAATATAAATAATTAGACCATGAAGATCTGTTTTAATCAGATTTGAGAAAAATTATCATTTAATTTTACTTCAACTTATTGAAACCTGAGTTAAATGTAATCTTAGTTTAGTTCTGTACTGACCAATCAAGTTTGAAAAAAATCTATACTAGGAGAAAACAGATACGACTGAATTTCGATAAACTATCATGTTAAATAGCAGCCAACAAAGATCGAATTGTTATTTTTCTACAAAACACAAAAGCATGTATGTAACATGAACGAAATGAATAAAATGTGATTGGAATTCGATGAATGCCTAGATTACATGTATATATATATATATATATATATATATATATATATATATATATATATATATACATATATATATATATGATTTAGCTGAATTTATAATAGTTTTACGCTGACATGAAAACAAAAACGAGAAAGAAGTATTCTATTTGATAACTGTAAATCGATTGATGTTGTATGATTTAGGAAATGTTTTTTGAAAAGAGGGGGTTGAAAAAAAACTTTTCATTGAAATCATGGGTCGATCAATCTTGGATATTTATTAGTAGCCACAAAGTACTAGATAGCTGTTTCATTTTAGTATGGGAATCACCAGCAGTACGCATTCACGACGTCCACACATGGGACCTTCGATCTCTCGCGCTAATGCTTAATCTCTAGATCGTTGAGTAGGCATTCAGTTCAGTTAGTGTCTAACTTTAATCACTTCACGATATCATCTGTTGTCTTTTGTAGATAACCAATTGCCTCAAACCTTATGCGGTTATACTCCACCGGTCATGGTTTCTTACCAGAACTCCAAGAATTTCCTCACGAAGCTATTTATCAGTGAGTATATGATAACTGTCAGTGTAGAGCTGTGGAGAATGTCCAGTTGACTAGTGACTAGCTTCCCGGAGAAATTTTTGGAGTTCTTGTGAGAGAACGTGACCAGTGGAAGTCAACCGTGTTGGTTGTGAGGTAGTTAGTTATCTGCCGAAGGCAATAGATGAGATCACGCCACATTGTTGCTTGTTTAAAGTTAAACATTAACAGCGTTGGATGTCAGCTCAGTGGTCTAGGTGTTAAGCGTTTTTGCGCAGGACTGAAGGTACTGCTTTCGATATCGTAGATGCACACTGCTAGTGAGTCCCACATAAGGATGAAATAATCGTCCAGAGCTTCGCTGTTTCCAACGGTTTGTCTAACACTGACCAATCCATAAGTTCAGTGAAAAATATCTATCATATATATATATATATATATATATATATATATATATATATATATATTTCCACATAATTTCTTATCTCATTTAATTGTCTGATTTAATTATTATTTAACAGTAATCATATTGCCATAAGATCATTCAAATGTCATTACATATGTACAGATTTATAGGTATCAATCATAATGATAAAAAACTGAACACATTTCTGACAGCTTACAAAATAATATTAATTAAACTATTCTATATGTAACAATGGACTAACCTATAGAGAATTCGAAAGTGAATATTTTTTCGAAGAATATTTCATTTACGATATCAAAAACGATAGCTGATCAGACTATTTAGTTAGTAGTATATGTTACGGGTGGATTCATTTGTAAATTGATATTGTAAACTAATCACTATTCACTACAAAACAACTGATCATCATTACAACAAAAAGCTAGTGTAGGCAGGCCATAATATATAATGAAAAGAAGCAGATAGATTTGTTTTATTGTGAACTATCATACAAATATGTACTACTAACTACGTAGCATATGAGTCATATGTAGTGGATAAACAGTGAAGTATCGCCCAGAGGTTACTATTGAAGCGAAGAGTGTCAGATCCGGATATGTGGTACGACTAGAGTGTTTGCAAGACTAGAAGACATGTGGAGGAAGATAGTCGATAATCGTTGATTTCAGGATACTATGTACCCTTTCCATTTTGACCTCAATTACTCTAAAAGTTGTGTAAAGTGAGAAGTAAAGAAATATTGACGAACAACAGAAGTTACTCTACGGAACACTGTTTCAAATAATTTAAAGTCGTTTGATGTATCATTCACTGGCATATTATTTTAATTGAAACCATGAATCTATCAATGCTAAGAAACCCGTAAGCCCCAAACGCCCGTTTCGTCCTAGTATGCGACTCATCAGATGTGCTCATCCGAGGCTGCCTGCATGTTAGAACTGAACTCAGGACCCTCAGGCTCGCTGGTGAACGCTTAACCTATAGACCACTGGGCCAACATCCAACTATGTTAATGACTAATGTCAGTCAGTTCACAATATCGAACCACCATCATTCATTGTCTTCGGCAGACGAATCACAGCCTCACAAACGACGCGGTTAAAATCCGCTGGTCATAGTCTCTCATTAGAACTAGAAGAGTTTCCCCACGAAGCTAGTCACTAGCGAGAACAGTAGGGTTGCTGATATTTTTGAGTTTTATCAAAAATCATAAATCGTTAATGTGAATTGATTGGAGTAAGACATTAACACAATTTGATATGGGCTTAATTGTCTAGAGGTAAGACGTTCTCACATGAGACTGAAGTCTCTGAGTTCGATTTCCATATGCAAACCTCGTGGATGTGCATTTGAGATGAGTCATATACTGAAACAAAGTGATCGCCCGACGCTTCCATATTTATAATAGTGGTTTAGCATTGGTCGACTGGTGATTTCAATGTTACTCAACACTCTCCACAACCCTATAATAACAATACGATCTTATATATTCGAAAATTTTAGTAATTTAAACGTAAACTTTTTATATTTCATTTTTCTACCCCAATACCTGGTTTTGATTTAATGTAACGAAAAAATCTTAGAAGAAGACCCGGAAAAAACTAAAATAACATTGGAATCCACTCAATCGTGTATAGATTTCAATTCGGCGGCCATTCATTGAAAGAAAAACACGGTCATATTGAACAGGTGTGTCACACAACGATTATATACAAATAAAATGTTCTACTGAATAAATAAAGATTAGTTTATACAAATGAATATATTTTACCGAATAAACACAAAAACTTAAATAAATGTAAATGACACGAAATCAATATACAACATTGATTTGTGCGAAACAAATTGTATTCAAGGATTTAACATTCCTCACATTCTATTACAATCATGATAGGGAAAGTTTATTATGAAACTAAAGATTCTATATTTTTTTTTCAGATAACATAATAAATGTAAAATAAGTGACTAAGCTATCAGTAATGGGGGAATCGATTAGAAAACTGGCTGACATTGACCATTTTTGTGTGTACCTTTGAAAAGTAGCTGTTTTCAGGAAGTGATTTTTAGAACAATCCCAGAGTGTTCTAGAAAAATGATGAATTATGTCATATTCTAGTTGGCTAATTATGCACATTTTAAAAATAAGTTTAACATGTGTTGCGGGAAGCCTTTCAGATGTCAAGAGCACAGATAAATCCATAGATACCTTTGTTTTCTGTACCCTAAGTAACACTAGAGTTAAAGCTTCTTTGCATAATTCTTGCCTTTTGTCTTATACCAAGCGGGTCAGGTGTCAGAGATTTCAAAGGGATTGGAAATTCTGTTCTGATTTCATATCTGCTTTGCTAATCTATGTCTTTGTTTATCAGTGATGCTGCCTAGGTAGGTAAAGATTTCTACATCTTCCAGCGCTTGTCCGTCATGTGTGATTTGATTGGTGCAGGCTGTCTTGTATCGGGGGATTTTGGTCTAGCCCCTATGGATGTTGAGAGCTACTGCTTTAAAGGTCGCTGCTACATTGACCGTCTTCTCCTGCATTTGTTTCTGTGTGTAGGATATAAGGGCTAGATTACCTGCGAAATCCGAACCGTTCCGCCGAATCCGAGCTGTCCACTTTATTTCGTGCTTCTCTTGAGGCCTTCGACTTCTTTACAATCCAGTCAACCACCAGAAATAAAGAGAAAGGGTGAGATTAAGCAACCTTGTTTGACACTGGTCTTGGAAAAAGTCTATGAGCTGTACTTCATGCTCGCTTTTTCATTGTTGTCTATCGTAAGAATTCTGTGTCTTCTATCCTATCCTTCTATCTTCTCAGGCATACCATAGTGTTAAAGAAGCCTCCATAATGTCAACTGCTTTCTCGTAGTCAAGCAAGCTGAAGTACAATGGTGAATTCCATTCAGTTGATTGTTCCGCAATGATCCGTATTATCTTACTTTGGTTGGTACATGATAGATCCTTACGGAATCCAGCCAGTTGATCTCAAAGTCGGATGTCTACAAAATCTTTCATTCGGTTTAACAACACTCCATTGAATAGTTTTCCTAGGTGTTGAGAGTAAAATGGTGCTTCTGTAGTTTTCACACTTACTGATATCTCTTTTCCTTTGATATCTAATTGAGATGTCCTTCTTTCCAGTCTGTTGGTACTTGTTCTTTCTCCCAAATCTTGATAATATTTTTTACTGGATCCAACTGGGAAATATATAATATTTTTTATTCTATCGATTTAAATTTGATTTTAATTATAACCTATGAGAGATTAGTTAATAAATAGTTACATATGTTTCGCATCAATACAATGAATGATTGTTAAATTTTTCGATTCAGACAAATCGAAGTCATTGTATATTGTGGGTGGTTTTCATCAAACTGAATGTAACATGTAATTATATAATCGATCATAAATAAGACCGTAACATATTTGAAAAGATTACATTGTCTTTCTGAAATTTTAAACTGCGTTTTCTTTCATAAACATGATTATATTCATCGTCTGGATTGAAACGATAAAAAACAACTACAATGAATTTTGAGCCATTGTAATGTTGTTTAGGTCAGAGGTCATCTAATTGTCATTTAGCTAGTTTATAAATGTTTATTTTCAGTTAGAGTTTTGGAGATTTGTGTTTTTACACATTTGAAATCAACCACTCAATCATTGTTAGATCACCAGTAGAAACATGGAAGCACTGGATGGCCGTTTCGTCCTGGTATGGGACTCCTCAGCAGTGCGCATTCACGACTCCTGCACCTCGCAGGATTCGAACCAGGAAACTTCAGTACTGTGCTCGATCGTCTAACCATCGGACCACTGAGCTGGCATCCAACGGTGTTAATGTGTAACTCTGATTGATCTACGGATTTTGTGCCACCTCACCCATTTGTCTTTGGTAGTTACTGACTACACCCGATAGGGTTGAACTCCATTGGTCACGTCTTCTCAATTAGAACTCCGAGAATTTCCTCACGAAGCAAGTCACTAGTAAGCACGTGTTACGATATTTTCAGGCAGAGTTTTGGATGTTTATGTTTTTACACATTTGAAATCATCAAACAATCATTTTTTCTATTACTTAAGAGCTAAACTCAATGAATGTGGATCAATTCAGAATATAGTGTATCTGTGTATTTCTAGTTGTTTGAAAGCTGAACAGTTTACATTATGAATTGATCGTAATTAGAAAACTATGAACAACCGTCAAGCAATAGACGTGTATTTCATCTTAATACAAGGCAGACATATAACAGTTTGTTTCACCTAAAAAAGTGTTCTTATGATCAAGTGAGTTACATAATCTATCTAAACCGCACATATAATTGTACTGTATACTCAAAACTGTTATAATGAGTCGAGTATTGGAGAAGTTAGAACTTTCCAAACTATTTTGTAGAATATTTTTTATGTAAAACTAATAGATAACTGTTTTATTGTAATTTTCATATTCTTACATAATGGTTAGCACTTAGCGAATCTACTGTTTGTCGTGACATGTTTTGATATTCGTCAATTGTTGAATAGTTGGGCTTATTTGGTGTTCTGTACAGTCTGAAAATGTATTTATTGTTACATTCGTCTCTAGGTATGCTTAAAACTAGTACGGGTTCACCTTAGTCGAATAACGAGAACAAAACAATGAACCAGACTGCAGGTAGGCTACTATGATCCCTTAACCTAAATGTACTAGCAAGATGTCTTGATATAGCGTAGGAAATGTATTCTACAAACACTCAGCCAGAACATAATGAATCCAAGCGCACAAATCACGTTTATTTATACTCCATAGGGACGTCCTTGGGGGAGTCACAAAATAGCGCACTAAGATGACACAGTAACCAATCACAGCCAAGGATTCTTCTGGTGGGAAATGTGATCTCAAGGTCAACTGATCAGCCCATGAAACAGATCCAAAATTAAGACATTTATCAAGTGAGTTCTGGGGATCTAACATCCCCAACATTTATATAAGCTTGCGAGTGTTTGAGATAGTGGCTGTCGTTAAAATAATGTAATAATAATAACAGAAGGTTGACTGATGACTTTTGTTCAAAATTAAGGTGAGGGTTGGTGAAATAGTCGCGTGTAGGCAGACCCATAGGAGCGTAGTTTACGTCATCTCAAGGTTACATATCCTTTTAAGAATGTATGCATCATTGGTCAAGTTTTTGACGTCAATTGATAGATGGAATAGTAGACATGAGGCAGAAAAATTATGATCAGAATTTTGACTGTCAAATTTAGCGTCTAAAAAACAACAAATACTATTAGTTTTTTTCTATGCGATTATCTGAATGTCTTTTTATCAAGTCAAATTCCAGCTGAGACAGTTTTTAAAAGGCCGAGTTGATTGGTAGATTCGATTCACTAAAAAGTGTATGAATTGTATGCGGCAATTATGTTCAGAAATAATAAATGGAGATTATTACCTATTACACCATTCATTCTTACTAAGCATAATTATTATTCAGTGAACCACTGAGAAAAAATGGTTTGTTTGAGAGTTTACTGTTAACAAAGTAGTCAGAAGTAAGAATTGAATGATTCACATGTTATGGAAAGTGTTTCTATTTAAAAAAATTGAACTCTTGATACTTTTTAACAGTGTGATTGTATTCGATAATGATAATCCTTCTCAGCTCTAAACGAAGGAACTTTCACATTGAAATCATGAATGAATCATTGTTAGACCACTATTAGAAACCTGGAAGCATCGGACAACCGATAACTCCTGGTATAGGATCCTAAGAGTAGCAGGCGTCGTGGATGTGTACTGCTACTGATGAGTTCCATACCAGGACGAAACGGCTATCCAGTGCTCCCTGGTTTCTAATGGCGGTGATGATTTCAGTGTAGAACAACGATCTCCATAATTCTGTAATACAGGAAGGAGTTTTCGTTGCCTAATTTTATTTAGTGAAAAAGCAGAGAAAATTCAAGTATAAGTGTGCCTGAGTAAATGGTTAACATCATACGGAATTCTTATGATGGATTCAACTGCAAAATCGTACACGGAGGACAGCTAACAGACTCTTTCGAGGTGAAGACCGGTGTCAGGCAAGGTTGCTTACTCTCACCCTTTCTCTTTCTCCTGGTGATCGACTGGATTATGAAGACGTCGACATCTGGAGGGAAGCACGGTATCAACTGGACAGTTAGGACGCAGTTGGATGATCTGGACTTCGCAGATGACCTGGCTCTTCTATCGCACACGCAACAACAAATGCAAGAGAAGACGACCTGTGTAGCAGCAGCCTCTGCAGCTGTAGGTCTCAACATTCATAAAGGAAAAAGCAAAATTCTCCGATGCAACACAACATGCATCAACCAAATCACTCTTGATGGAGATGCCTTGGAGGACGTTAACACCTTTACATATCTTGGCAGCATCATCGACGAGCAGGGTGGATCCGATGCAGATGTGAGGGCGCAGATCGGCAAAGCAAGGGCTGCATTTCTACAGTTGAAAAATATCTGGAACTCCAAACAACTTTCAACCAAAACCAAAATCAGGGTTTTCAATACAAATATCAAGACAGTTCTACTTTATGTAGCGGAAACATGGAGAACTGCGAAAGCCATACAAGTATTTATGAACGGTTGTCTTCGCAAAATACTTGGTATTCGTTGGCCAGACATGATCAGCAATAACTTACTTTGGGAAAGAACAAACCAGATTCCATTGGAGGAGGAAATCAGGAAGAAGCGGTGGAAGTAGATAGGACACACACTACGAAAAGCACCTAACTACGTCACGAGACAAGCCCTCACATGGAACCCTCAAGGTAAAAGGAAAAGAGGAAGGCCAAGGAATACATTACGCCGAGAAATAGAGAAAGATATGAGAGGAATGAACAAACATTGGACAGAACTGGAGAGGGAAGCTCAGGACAGAGTTGGCTGGAGAAAACTGGTGGGCGGCCCATGCTCCATTGTGGGTAACAGGCGTAGGTAAGTAAGTAAGTAAGTAAGTAAGTAAGTAAGTAAGTAAGTAAGTAAGTAAGTAAGTAAGTAAGTAAGTAAGTAAGTAAGTAAGTAAGTAAGTAAGTAAGTAAGTAAGTAAGTAAGTAAGTAAGTAAGTAAGTAAGTAAGTAAGTAAGTAAGTAAGTAAGTAAGTAAGTAAGTAAGTAAGTAAGTAAGTAAGTAAGTAAGTAAGCAATTAAGTAAGTAAGTAAGTAAGTAAGTAAGTAAGTAAGTAAGTAAGTAAGTGAGTAATAAGTATGTCTTCGTCGTGTTTGAGATTCATCAACCGGATGTACCTCTATGTTCACTTCAGAACTCAAATCCAGTACTGTTTGTTGCAAATGCCATCATCTTATTCGCTTAGCTATTAAGTCCATAACACAAGCGAGTAACTGCTTGCACTCAATAGATAAATGGATCACGTGATGGCATTCTAGACCAAAAGGTTTTCAATTCGAATCCCAAATGTGGCTGGTACATCCAACTGACAAGTCACAAATCGGATGAAACGACAGTCATGAATTATTAGGCTACTATTAGCCACTATTCATCTGTGGTGCGCTCTACTTATAAGCAGTATATGACGCGAGTGTAAACGTAGTGTCTGGCAGCAGAAGATGGGGGAAGATCAAGAAAGCAAGAAGAGTGGGAACACAATGGAATTTGTATGAAACGCATGAATAGTGAAATGTCAGACAATGGATTGATGATGGATTGAAGATTTGCAAATTAACCGTTTACGATATGGTTTTTCTATTTTACTGAGTAACTCTGTAATTTTTTGTTAAATATAATTCGGTTGCCCTCACCTGTGTTCTCTTTCACTACACACCTTTTATGTCTGCTATATCCTAAAGTTTACCTTTTAAAAGTTATGACAGAAAAACTCCTCCCACAAGAAAAAAAATTTTTCAACACAATACTATCAATTTGTGATGAATGTTATCTTACTGTCTAAATTACTTTCAAAAAACAAAAAAACATTTTGCTAAATAATTCTATTTATTTTTTTATGAGTAATAAAAATGTGTAATTCAGTAGTACGCATGGAAATAAGTAACATTTTAATAAACAAGAAGACGTCATTTCTTTTATTTTTTTTTTGTACAAAAAAGGAAAATGTTGTAAGGCTAAAAATGCTTGCCACTTCAATTATTATATTTTTTTTCTCTTCTGTAATTTTTGTTATAAATAATAAAATTGTCTTAAAAGTAAGGCATATATATATATGTATATGTATATTAAATCGCCATCTCATTAGATAAAAAAATATTTGTAATAATAAGATTTTGTCTGTTATCAGTTATTATGTTTTTAGTTATTGGTAATATCTATCTATCTATCTATCTATCTATCTTTGTATCTGTCTATAAATTACTAACTAGGTATTAGAAAAATGTTACTGCATACACACACACACACACTAGAAACTGATTGAATTTCACAAAAGTTAAAGATATTCAATATTGATGTCAGTGTACACATGTGTAATAATAACAAAGATAGAAAGTGAATATGATTATTATTATTATTAGACGAAGAGATCTAATCTTTAGAGAAGATTTATATGATTACACAGTATTGAAGAAGAATTGTCTGTTCGGATCGATTCGTACAAAAGCATACAGAAAAGATAACATTTCGATGCGTGTTAAAAAAGGATAGAATTGTGTAGAGTGTTGAGTTGAGTTTCGCGAGGGGAATCATCATGAATCGATCATCGTTAGGCTACTACTACTACTACTACTATTAGAAACTACGAAGCACTGGATGACCGTTTTGTCCTAGTATGGGACTCAGCACAATTTCTGCTCGCAGAAATCGAACCCAGGACCTACGATCCTACGCGCTGGGGTCATAGGTGGGCATAGTAATAATAGGACCAAACGTCCGTCTTGTGCTTCCAGGTTTCTAAAAGCAGTCTAATGATGATCGATTTATGAATCCTCATGAAACACAACATCCTTCACAATTCTATATTGTTTTATACTTATAAAAAGGTATATTTTCTGTATGTTTTGTATTAAATATCAACTGATCTCAACAGATAATTACGCAAATTATGATTGGAGTATCCTTAAACCCTATGTAATCATTAAATCTCTAAAGATTAGATCTCTTCTTGTATATTCATATTAATTAATTTTACACATTTGAAATCATTGTTAGACCACTATTAGAAACATGGAAGCACTGGATGGCCGTCAAGTCCTGGTATGGGACTACTCATCAACAGTGCGCATTCACGACTACTGCACCTCACAGGATCCGAACCCGGGACCTCCGGTATTGCTAGCGAACACCTAACCATCGGATCACTGGACCTGTATCCAACGGTGTTAATGTCTAACTCTGATTGATCTACAGATTTCGCACGACCTCACCCATTTGTCTTTGGTAGTTACTGCCTATACCTGACAAGGTTGAACTCCATTGGTCACGTCTCCTCAACTAGTATTCCGAGAATTTCCTGACGAAGCTAGTCACTAGTGAGCACATGTTACGATATTTTCAGTTAGAGATTTGTGTTTTTACACATTTGAAATCATCAATTTTATTTAGGATAAAAATAAAAAATAAAAATTTAATAAATATTTCCCCCATTTATAACTTATCGTTAAGGTATAGGTTTACCCAATGTTAATGTTTCTACATTCGCCAAAGTTTAAATGTAATGCCAAACCAGTCAGTAGTGATCCGTTGATTTCAATCTTACGCGACGTTTGTAAAACAGTAATAAATCATGATTTTGTCCATAAATCATATAATAAGTAATTTATAGTGAAGAAAACATTATTTACTACTTATAGCAAGTTTGTTGTTGAGGAAAGCAGTTGTGAACAGGTTTAAACAAAAACCCTATGGAAAGTGACTCTTTTCTGTAATATCAGTTGTTGTTAGAATTAGAGTTAGGATTTGTGTTTATTGGCAAGAATTAAGTTAATATTTGAGGTCAGTGTTTAGATAAAATTGCTCATTAAGGTCAAGGTTAGGATCTACAGGTTGTAACCATTAGCCCGGATCCTAACCCTAAATCTTAAAGGTATAGAACCATTAACCACCACCGCTGAATTATCATATTCAAAATGGACAAAGGAACTTCATCACTGAGGAATGAAAGAAGATGGAACAAACATCTGTGAAACCTTAAAATGATGAACATACAAATAGACACCAAACATAACACTATGCCTAACTGATATGTCTGTCAAAATGAATTCGTTCGTGAGTCATTATTATCTAGCCGTTTCGTAAAAATTCATTTAGTACAGAATAAAACTAAGTAGTTTGTCCTTATTTCGCCATAGGATTGATTAGTTTTTCTTACCAGCCAACACTTACCTGTACGCTGGACGACTGCTTCATACAAGTTTAGAACTCTCTGAGAGTGACCACTATCAGTCTCATAATGGACAGTACTCGAGACCGTCAGTTCTTGTTACGAACATGTCATGTATTGACAGGGATGAACAGTGGCTAGTAGTGGAATCTAGTATTACACTAAATCAGCTAATGGTTATCTGGACTCAGTAGCTAAGTGAATAACATGATGATGTTTGGAGCAAAAAGTATTGAGTCCGATTTCTGGAGTGAATATCAACTCCGAAATCCAGGCACATTCTGTTGATGAGTCCCAAATAGGAACAGAGGGCGCATTCTTGACCACGCTGTTAAGCCCCTACCCACCACTGTTAATAATACTTGTGACTTAATGGAAATGTCGGGGAAATCTTCATAAGATGCCCACATGCCAGATAGACTGATCATTTGTAGTCGTAAATATCAATGGAAAGATTCAAACAACCAGTAAAAATGAATTAAATAGTTACACTTTATTAGCTCAGTAGACTTGGATTATTAAAGCATAATCAAATTTATCAAAAGTGGCTAAAAAATTGAGTTGAAGTGAATAAAAGTAATAAGATTATTCAACTGTAAAATTGACTGATGATTATCTTATGATCAAGAGAAAAGTAGATTATGTAACTGATCAACTCTGCTTCCTTTTATCATTATAAGGTTGTGGTGAGTTTCATTGGAATTATTAATCGGTCAATGTTAGAAACTTGAAACCACTAGATAGTGGTTTCGTCGTACTATGGGACCTATCAGAAGTGCACATTCACGCCGTCCGCATATGGAAATCGAACCCAGGACTCTCGGTTTCTCACACGAAAGTTTAACCTCTAGACTATCGAACTGATATCCGTTGGTGCTAACGTCTATCTTTAATCATTCGAAGGTCTTCAGCAACCCCACCCATTGTCTTTTGCACGTAAATATCCACACGCGACACTGCTGAGCCCCAAAGGTAACTGTTTCTCATTAGAACTCCGAGAACTTCCTGACGAAGTTAGTCACTAGTGTATACATGATACTTTGTTTAAAAATTAGATCGATTTACAATTTTTTTGGTGAAATCTGTTTGAATTTATGTACAGATATTAATCATAAAAGTTGATAATATTTATTCATAGGTAATATTTGAAGCATTGTGTATGAAATAGCAGAAAGTCAGAGTTAACAATGAAGAATTCAGACAGATGGGATTAAGTAAAAATGACAAATCACTTAATGAGGCTTTGAATCTTCATAGATTGAACATACATTAGGTATGACTGACTGTCGCGCCTTTTGATGTTCGATGCTGACTAGTTTAAAAGTAGATTGAATGAATAATATGGATTGTTAAATCAATATACAGCACCAGTCCATGCAATCACGATCTGTCAGTATGCGTCTTGTTGACTGCTTGATTGAGATCCGTGCCATAACTGTGATTACTGTTCGAGAATTCTAAGTAACATGGCTAAATATCTGTCGGTGTAGCGAAAATTCATTCTGCATCTTTGATTTAATACAGAGTTACTTTATTATCAAGTACTTACAATAAGCTTTTGAAAGTTTTTATCAGTAAATGATTAAAAAAAGACTTCCAGGTTTCTAATGGTGGTCTAACAATGATTGATTGATGATTTCAAATGTGTAAAAACACATATCTCCATAACTCTAATTGAAAATATCGTAACGTTTGCTCACTAGTGACTAGCTTCCTGAGGAAATTCTCGAAGTTCTAGATGAGATGTGACCAATCGAGTTCAACCCTGTCGGGTGTAGGCAGTAACTACCAAAGACAAATGGGTGAAGTCGCGCAAAATCCCTAGATCGATGAGAGTTAGACATAAACACCGTTGGATGCCGCCCCCAGTGGTCCAGAGGTTAGACGACCGTGTAGAACACCGAAGGTCCAGAGTTCGAATCCTGCGAGGAGCAGGAGTCGTGGATGCACACTGCTGATGAGTACCATACCAAGACTTGACGGCCATCCAGTGCTTCTAAGTTTCTACTGGTGATCTAACAATGACTGATTGGTTGATTTCGAATGTGTAAAAAAGACTTTCTGATTCTACTACCAGATACGACTATACCATAAGATAAAATCAAATCATACGTTATAATTCTATCTTCAAATCTCTTATTTTACACTTAGTATCATTAAAAATTGACAAGCTAGTTGAATGGTTGCCTTGTAGTTATGACACTCGGTATTGTGACCTCAGACTCCATAGAGAAGACTATTTATTTCAAGATTTAAAATACTTTTTTACTAACTAGTTCCAGGTGTAATTTTCAACGAGTTGAACAGCCGAAGATGAAAATGAAATTGAATAATAACTTTGAGAAGCCTAATGTCATGGCCACATTGGATTTTGATCCATGGACAAGGCTCAAAACTAAATGACATAATACTGGCTACCGATCAATGACCATTAATCGTAACTCATACAAGTATTTACTGTGAACTTTCCAGTAAACCTTTATTGAACCTGACACATAGAACGACCTTGACACACAAGTAAGTAGTAAATGATTTGGAAAATATATTCATTCAGTCAAGAAAACATCAAGTATCTACAGACTTTTATGTGATTTTTTAATTATAGCTTCACTATCCAAGTGATTACTGATAAACTAGAGAAAAAAATTAAGATTTAAAAATTGAAAATAAATTTCCAACAATGACCTTCAACGATAGTTTAAACAAATAAAAAATTGAAATCAAATCAGTGGATAATCCCACAAGTCAAGTTGATACACCATACTATTTCTTAAAAGATAAAATTTTGTTTACAGTTTTAGTTTGTATATATTTATCAGAAAGGCGATGTTTAGATCTTATCAATATAAGCAAACAAAGCCATTCATATTAAGCTGGCCATTATCAATGAGGGCATAGAATAATATCAAACCGTTTGTTTTCCCACGTTGTTTATTTGACTAAATTTCTTTCACAAAATAAGGTCAACTATACACAGATCATGAACGTGAATTGTACACAATGTATGTATCTTTATTACCAGAAAATGGACTGAACAGATTTAAAGATTAGTGTACATTGTAGTTGTATGTATGTATACATATATCTACGTATGTATATCGGTGTATCTGTGTATGTGTGTGTTTCTAGATAACCAAAACTTTAACTAGGAAAGAGAACAACACCAACAGCGGTACGAACGCATTAAAAACAGTAAATTTTGATTGGTTTCATGATGGTCATCTGTTGCTTTTCTTCATTCTAACTTTTACTTTTAAGTAAATTGTCATTTTGGCGCCATTCAATGTCAAATAGTACATAAAGATAGTATGCATATATACATATATGTACATGTGTGTATATGTCCAATTTTTTTTAACTTACTACGACATTTACCTAGTAGTTTATAGATTCATCACTTCTTGGTTCATTGTCACAGAGAGAGAGAGAGGGAAAAGGAACATGCAGTTTGGAATTTAACAGCATAGACTGATAACCTCATTTCAAACAAACAACGCGAGTAAAAAGGCTAAACAATACACAACTGTTCAATGTGATCAATGATAATTTAGATGCATTGAAAGGTTTCATTTAAGAAACAGAAATACTTTCAGGCAGAGTTTTGGAGGTTTGTTTTAGTTTTACACATTTGAAATCATCTATCAATCAATCATTGTTAGACCACCAGTAGAAACCTGGAAGAGGCACTGGACAGCCGTTTCGTCCTGGTATGGGACAACTCATCAGTGGCAGTGCGCATTTACGACTCCTGCACCTCGCAGGATTCGAACCTGTGACCTTCGGTATTGTGCGCGAACGCCTAACCATAGGACTACTGGGCCGGCATGCAACGGTGCTGATGAGTCCCGTACCAGGACGAAACGGCCTCCCAGTGCTTCTAGGTTTCTAATGGTGCTCTGTCTAACAATAATTGATTGGTTGATTTCAAATGTGTAAAAACAAATACACCAAGTCATCGAGAGAGAGAGAGAGAGAGAGAGAGAGAGCAAGAGAGAGGTGAGTAATTTCTATGTGTGTACAATCCTTGTGTGTAGCGAGTCTAATCAAAATTAATGTAAAGTTAGTCGTAAGTAATGTCAATTCAAATGGTACTTTACTCTTTCACTTATATCTCATACTTTGTAATGAAATTATCCTATCCAGTATAAAAGTTTACATTTTAAAACTACGTAAAGTCAATTATTAACGTTATTAATTAAAACAAATTTTCACGTTTGATTACTTGATTGATGATCTGATGAGGATGCATGTTTTAATTAGTAATCTGATTTTTATTTTTAAATGACACCATTTTTTAAAATTAACAAAATTTAAACAGTCTGATAGTTGCATCAGGCGGTTGTGAATATTGTTAAGTTACACATTTGAAATCATCATGAATCGATCAAAGTTAGGCTAGCATTAGAAACCTGGAAGCGCTGGACAACCGTTTCGTCATGGTATGAGAATCATCAGCAGTGCGCATCTACGACTCCTGCTCCTCTCAGGATCCGAACCCAGGACCTTCGGTATTGTGCGCGAACGCCTAACCATCAGACCACTGGGCCGGCACCCAACGGTGCTAATGTCTAACTCTGATTGATTTACGGATTTTGCGTGACCTCACTCATTTGTCTTTAGTAGTTACTGCCTACACCCCGCAGGGTTGAACTCCATTTGTCATGTCTTATCACTAGAACTCCGAGAATTTCCTCACGAAGCTAGTCACTGGTGAACACTGTTCTTGCAGGATTTGAACTCAGGACTTTCGCGCTTGTGCGTGAACACCTAACCTCTGGACCACTGAGCCGGCATCTGATGGTGTTGTTAATGTCTAACTTCGATCAGTTCCCATTAACAGTGCTTTCAGGTGGCCTAATGGTGGTCTAATCTGATAGTAGTTGCGAATCGAAATTATTGATTAGAAATGAGTATGAGTAAAAAGGAAAAGACAATATTCATTTACTCATTAATTCAACATGTTTTGATGCTCACTGTTGAATAATAAATTAGAATTTTTCGTAGATTTGAATTTCATACTGGTTAATGTGTTTATCAACACGATAGATCTCAAGTGTTGTGAGAAATGATTTCATTTTCCCTTATGGCTTGAACCATTTGTTTTTGAAAATAATCCAGGCTAATAATTACTTATTCAATGAATAAGGGTTATTATTGAAAAAATGAGAATACTTGCTAATGATCAGCAGTGATGAATCAGTTTGTATAGAGGAGACTAATGAAAACCAGAGGGAGTTAGACATTTGAACCATCCTGTATGGTAGATTCTTAAGTAATGTACACATAGAATAACACAAAGAATGAAATTCACAGAGCGTTAGAGGTTTAGACTACGAGATTTAAACAACTCTTGATATCTTGAAAAACGAAATCTCTCTAGAAATAGCTAGATAAGTATGTTACTTATTTTATTGGAATCACGAATCACTTATTGTTAAACCACCATTAGAAACCTGAAAGCACTGGACGGTCGTCAAGTTCTAGTTCTAGGGGATCATCAAGGTCTTCCACACGTGGCAATCGAACCCAGGATATTAAGTCTCTCGCACGAACGCTTAATGTTTAAACCACTAAGCCGGCACCCAACGGTGTTGATGTCTAACTTCAATCAATTCAAGGTATTGTTCAACTTGTTTTAACCGTGCTAAGATTATTCCATGAAAGCAATTCTTCGTTTATAGTAACCTCAACGTTTTAAAATGGTAACTAGTTAGAAGAAAACGAATAGAAAAACTCACTGTTTATGGATTTGAAAAATAGCTCAAAACGTACAAAATATCCAAATGAGAAATAAATAGAAGATGTCAACTATAAACAACTTTAAGCAATTAAGACTAGAGGATAAAATTAGTTTGAACTAGAAAATACTCTCAAGATTTAAGACGATGAATGTGTTGAATATAGAAATCTTAGAACAATAAGGATTATCAAGCGAAGTTCGCATGAAAAACTTAAATTATCCCTTTTCCTCCCTCGTTAATTCGATTCGATAGTAAATGTCTTTACAATTTTCAAACGCTTAGTGAATCAAATTATCAATTACTGAGAATTATTCATACTGTAAAACATTGAATAGGATTTTAATTACAAATTAGTTTCCCTAAGGTATACAACTGAAACGATTTATTAATATGATTATTGATGATTTCAAATGTGTAAAAAGACAAATCTCCATAACTCTAACTGAAAATATCATAACATGTGCTCACTAGTGACTAGCTTCGTGAGCAAATTCTCGGAGTTCTAGCGAAAGACATGACCAATGGAGTTCAGTCCTGTTGGGTGTAGTCAGTAACTACCAAATACAAATGGGTGAGGTTGTGCAAAATCCGTAGATCAATCAGAGTTAGACATTAACACCGTCGGATGCCGGCCCAGTGATCCGATGGTTAGGCGTTCGCGAACAATACCGAAGGTGCCGAATTCGAATCGTGCTAGGTGCAGGAGTCGTGGATGGGCACTGCCACTGATGAGTAGTCCAATACCAGGACTTGACGGCCGTCTTGCAGTGCTTCGATGTTTCTACTGGTGGTCTAACAATGATTGATTGATGATTTCAAATGTTACACATTTTTTGAAACCGTGAATCGATTTCAAATGTGTAAAAACACAGACCTCCTAAGCTCTGCCTGAAAATATTATTATTATTATTATTTTCATGAAATTCAACTTAGTCATTTAATTTTTAATAAAATTCACAATTAGATAAACATTTGGCAGAAAAAGACTTTATGTGGTTGACCATCACTTTGTGGTTTTTCTAGCTCTATTATTCAAACTGTATAGTTTCAATCAAGAATGAACCTTAGTCCGGTAAACATTGTAAAAAAAAACACTAGACACTTGTTTCGTTTTAGTATAAAAAACACTCATCAGCAGTGTACATTCATGATCCTATTAGAAGATCGAACTTATCCATTTTTCTTAGTCTTATGCGAAACACGTAAGCTTTAAACGATTGTCTAAATTCCCTTGATTCATGTTGTGTAGAGCTGTTGTCAATCGGTTATCTTACAACTGATATTAGTTAAACTTTGAATACGTTTTTCTGACTATTGCATTCAGAGAAAATCAATAAATTTAATCATAATTTCTTAAAAACAGATACACACACATAAATATATAAATTCACTTACATGCAATACGTACATGTGTTTGATTACTAATACGTACACGTGGTTCACCTAATTCCAAAATATTATTCCATGCCTCGCACTGACACCAATAATCACCAAACCATTCCTCGACTGTATTCTCATCAATTAAACGAATTGTTGTTTTACGATTTTGTTTATTTGTATAATTTTGTGATAATTTCAAATATAACGCATTGTCATGATTGTTAACATTTTGATTGATTTGATCAAGGGACGATGATGCTGATGCTGCTGATAATTCTACATAATCTTGATCATCATATCGTCTAGTTGGATTGTTTGGATTAGTAACACAAACTATATACAACAGGATAACTGGTTCTGCAACACATTGAACAATGGCCGGTTGCCATTTTGATGTATACAATATAGATGGTGGTTGGATAATATATTGTGGTATATTAGCATATAGTATTTCTTCATTTGGTTTTAATTCATAAGTTTTGATATCAAAATTTCTTGAAGAAGATTTCATTTGAAAATAATCCTTGTTTATTTGCATCAAAGATTCTTCTTCACCTGTAATCATTAAATGTTTCAATGTGGAGAGATTGAAAGTTTTTGGGTGACAAGTTAGAAATGGAAATTTTTGCAAAAAATAAATATTTAAAATATACCAAATTGGTGACATTTCTTGTTTCTATTTATTTATTTTATTACATTTGATTACATGTTCAATAAAAGTTTTAAAACAATGCGAAATCATGAAAATTGAATCAAGTTAACTGAATCAACTAATGGCTTTCTGTATTTGATTGGTCAGTTCAATTTAACCAATCACAGTGCAGCGAAAAAATGATTGGTCCATGCTGGTTTAAGCTGTTCTACTATTGGATTGTCGATAATTACACAATGTAATTATTTTTCAAGTTTAGAAGAACATGACAAACAAGTTTTGAAGTTTTTTTCCCATTAGTTGTATTGTCAATTTAGTTGTTTCATACTACTTATGAATAACTTTTATCTGCCAGTTGTATAAAGGTGTGTGGGGTTGCTAGATCCCCAGAACTCACTTGATTTTGGATTTATTTCATGGACAGATCAATTGACATTGAGATCACATTTCCCACCAGGAAAATCCTTAGCTATGATTGGTTACTGAGTCATTTTAGTGACTCTCCGAAGGACGTCTCTATAGAGTATAAATAAACGCAATTCGAGTTCTTGGTTTCATTGTCTGCAGGCTGGGTGTTTGTAGAACACACTTCCTACACTATATCAAGACTTCTTGCTAGTACATTTGGGTCAAGGGATCACAGTAGCATACCTGCATTCTGGTTCATTGTTTTGTTCTCGTTATTCGACTAAGGTGAACTCGTAATAGTTTTAGGCATACCTAGAGACGAGCTTAACAAAAGGATGGTCTATTTAGTTTCTCAACTATGAAAATTTGTTTGAATTGGAAAGTTGAAAGTCAAACATACTGTTTAATTAAGCTACTCGGTATGATTGGAATCTCATAACGACTTTCATAAAGTTGAATATTTAAGAAATCAAGAGAAGATATTCAAGTTATAATATTCCTAGTCAATCGTTCAAAGAGGTAGGGAATGATTACAGTGGAATTTATGAACACAAATTATATTTGAAAAGACATTGGTTGCACCACTGAATGTTCTACTTTATAGAGATAAGCATAAAAATCTTAAGGTGTGGGAGCGTTTTACATAGTATGGATCAGTTTCAAACTTAATAAGAATGAAAAAAACCATCTTTATATGAGTGTAGTGCTTAGTTATATTTTAGAGTTATGCTATACTTACACATTCATTGGACTTATCGATGTAGGTTATGAGTAAACTGATAAAATCTGTCATACTGAATATAAACTTAATTTTAAATACTGGTGTTTGATTATTGGATTACCGTTCATCAATTTAAACATCTAGTTTATTATTCGCTGACAACCTTCGAGGTCATGGCTTTGATTATTTTTGAGGTCATACATGTAAACTGCTGAAAAGCCCAGTATTAGGAGGAAATAACCATTCAGTGCTCCCCTTTTTTCCTAATGTTACTGTTAGGATATTCATCCACTATCCTAAGAGAGTTATTTGTGAGTTCGATTGATCACTTCCTATTGGTGGTTCTAACTATCAATGTCACATACTTCAATGTTTCTTATTCAACCTAACTGTATAAATATGCATTATCTGTAACGTTTTATGACCCGGATCCCTAATCCGGGATCCTTATCCTCTTCTGAACTCGGACCTCGTGCTTTCTGGATTCTTGTAGAATACAGGTTCTCCTTCATATCAAGTCTTCTTCTTTCACTCAATGAGGTTGGAGCAATCGGATTAGAGTACCCTGTCATGTCAGGTGAACTCGTAATAGTTCAAGCATATCAGATGACCTGTCGACATGCATGCGTAACAGTTACCAAAACTGAAATCGATTTCTTACACCATATTATTAACCACTTGTGAAGACTTATATGTACAATTATCACATTGTTAAAGATAATTTCAAGTTTTACTTTGTACATAAAAACTCTACTTGTTACAACAGTAACCTAAAGGATGGATCAATGAAAGCAAATTATTTTAAATTGATTACTTACTTATCATAATAAAACATTTTTAAAAAAATTCATTATTAATTTTATTCAAATGAAGCCCTGATTTCTTAAAATCTTTTTATAATTTACTTTTTATTTCCATATGTAGATGTTTTTAGATTAGAAAGAAAAAAAAAGAAGATTTTTCGTCAGATGGTTTCTGTCATTTCACTACATACTACACATCTGTTGATAATTTCATTAAATTTATTTGTGATCCAATGATTCAGAAAAAATTAATCGATTAATTAATTAAATTATTAATTGAATGACAAGTGTGAATTCTTTTTTTCAGTTAGAGCTTTGGAGATTTGTTTTATTTTTACACATTTGAAATCATCAATCAGTCATTGTTAGACCACCATTAGAAACCTGGAAGAAGCACTGGACGGCCGTTTCGTCCTGATATGGGACTCATCAGTAGTGCGCACCCACGACTCCTGCACCTCGCATGATTCGAACCCGGGACCTTTGGTATTGTAGGCGAACGCCTTACCATCGGACCACTGGGACGGCATCCGACCGTTTTAATCTCCGATGGTTAGGCATTCGCGCACAACACTGAAGGTCCTGGGTTCGAATCCTACGATTTGCAGGTGACGTGGATGCGCACTGCTGATGAGTCCCATACTAGGTTGAAACGGCCGTCCAGTGCTTCGATGTTTCTAAAAGTGGTCTAGCAATGATTGATTGATGACTTTAATTGTGTAAATATTATTGGAGAAAAGGCTAAATTAGTGAATTAATGTAAGAGATAATTCTCAGAGTTCTAATGAAAAGACCATTTCAACTCGTCCATAGACATAATCACCGTCGCATACCAGCCCAGTGGTCCGATTGTTAGGCGTTCGCGCACAATACTGAAGGTCCCGGGTTCGAATCCTGCGAGGTGCAGGAGTCTTGGATGCGCACTGCTGATGAGTCTCATACCAGTGCTTCTAGGTTTCTAATGGTGGTCTAACAGTGATTGATTGATGACTTTAAATGTGTAAAAACACTAATCTCCGTAACTCTTATTGAAAATATCATCCATAGCGTTTGACATTGCAGTGCACTATGCTGTTGGTTAAATGAAGTTAGAATAGTAAACCAATATTAATTGCTCGCTGAGAAAGCTAAAGATATTAAGCTTCACCTACTACATGATCATGGATGCATTTTGCTGAGGAATTTCCTACTTTTACCATTTAACCTATGCAGTACTTCCTTTTTCCTAATAGTTGTTTGACTACGGTCAATCCATGACGTGAACTATGTGACTTTACGCAAGTAGATCTGACTGAATAGAATATGTGTCAAAATTCATTTAGTTGCAGGAGTTGTGGATGAGTCTCATACTAGGACAAAATGGCCGTCCAGTGCTTCCAGGTTTCTAATGGTGGTCTCTAGCAATGACTGAATGATGGTTTAAATGTACAACAAATACTAATCTCAATAACTCTAATTGAAAAATTACTACCATTACAGGTCACATTGTGAAAAAAATAAAAATATTCATTTGAATTGAGTTATTATTTTCTACATTGTTATTGGTTAATGGTAAAGCCAATCAAATTTAAGATAACAGTTAAATTATCAATAATCAAAAATTATTTTGTATGAACATTTTTTTTGATGGCATGGTTGTCTTTGATTAAAAATGTTGAATGAATTTTTTCAGTTGATCAGATTTAAAGTTGAGGATATTTTTTTTGTGAATGACAGGGCTAAGCAACATGGATAGAGATTTAATAAGTAAAATCGATTATTTTAAAGCTTAACATAATAAATGGAAAAATGGTCATTTTTTCTTATATAATTTCAGAGTTTACAGTACAGTTAATTTGGTATTAAGTATGTGGTAGCTTTGAGAATTATTCTATTTCATAGAGTCGTCTGCATTCTAAGGAAGCAAATTTGTGGTCAGCATAAAAAAGGCTATTGAAATATGAGAAAGAGCTCACCAAAAATAACATTTACCAAATCATGATCATAAACTGATCTTTAGAAAATGCGATCATCCGTTTCTATGAGTATACTCTTTTTCATGAAGGAGTTGTGAAGGTTTTTCAGTTTCATTGTAATCACGAATCGATCAATACTAGACTGCCAGATGAAGTCTGAAAGCATTGGACAGCTGTTTCACCCTACAAAAGGACTCATCAGAAGTGTGCAATCAAGATCTTTGACTGTGATAATCGAACCCAGGACTTTCAGTATCGTGCGTCAGCGCCTAAACTCTAAACCCCTGAGTCAGTATCCAGCCGTCTTAATGTTTAACTGTAATAAATCCTAGGTACTGAACAACCTCACCCATTTTATTTGGCCGATAATTAACTGCCTACACCCAACAGGGTTGAACTTCACTGGTCTAGATATTAAAAGTTGATAATTGGCTGTAATATTTCAGTCAATCCGATCCTGATCAACATCAATGAAAATCAGTAAGAAATATATGCGAAATAACAATTAATCTCCGATTGTCACCACGAAATTAGAGACTAGAATAGCCAACATCGAAAGTCAGAATTTTCAATACAAATGTTAAGACAGTCTTGTTGTAAGGAATAGAAAGTTAAAGAACCACGAAATCCATCATCCAAAAGATAGAGGTGTTATTTGACGATTGTCTATACAAGATACTACCTATCCATTGGCCAAACAGCATCAGCGATAACCTACTATGGTATAGAACAAATCAGATTCCAATTGAGGAAGAATTTAGTAAAAATCTCTGAAAGTGAATAGGACACACACTGAGGAAGGCACCCAACTGCGTCGCAAGATAATCCCTAACTCGGGATTCTGAGGGCCACAGGAAAAGGGGTAGACTAATGAACATACTGTCACGAGAATTGAAGATGGACAGTAAAAAGAATTAGAATCAACTGGGAGGAACATGTAAAGAAGGTCTAGGACAGAGTAGGTTTGAGCATGTTGGTCGGTGGCATATGCTCTATAGGGAGTAACAAACGTAAGTAAGTAAGTAAGTGAGTAGGTAAGTAAGTAAATAAGTAAGTAAGTAAGTGCATAAGTAAGTAAGTAAGTAAGTAAGTGCATAAGTAAGTAAGTAAGTAAGTGCATAAGTAAGTAAGTAAGTAAGTGCATAAGTAAGTAAGTAAGTAAGTGCATAAGTAAGTAAGTAAGTAAGTGCATAAGTAAGTAAGTAAGTAAGTGCATAAGTAAGTAAGTAAGTAAGTAAATAAGTGCATAAGTAAGTAAGTAAGTAAGTAAGTGCATAAGTAAGTAAGTAAGTAAGTGAGTAGGTAAGTAAGTAAATAAGTAAGTAAGTAAGTGCATAAGTAAGTAAGTAAGTAAGTAAGTGCATAAGTAAGTAAGTAAGTAAGTAAGTGCATAAGTAAGTAAGTAAGTAAGTGCATAAGTAAGTAAGTAAGTAAGTGCATAAGTAAGTAAGTAAGTAAGTGAGTAGGTAAGTAAGTAAATAAGTAAGTAAGTAAGTGCATAAGTAAGTAAGTAAGTAAGTAAGTGCATAAGTAAGTAAGTAAGTAAGTGCATAAGTAAGTAAGTAAGTAAGTGCATAAGTAAGTAAGTAAGTAAGTGCATAAGTAAGTAAGTAAGTAAGTAAGTAAGTAAGTGCATAAGTAAGTAAGTAAGTAAGTGCATAAGTAAGTAAGTAAGTAAGTGCATAAGTAAGTAAGTAAGTAAGTAAATAAGTAAGTAAGGTGTGTAAGTAAGTAAGTAAGTAAGTAAGTAAGTAAGTAGTCATTTCTCATCTTCATGATTAGTTCATTTTTCAAGAAAGCAGCCTTTTATTTTTTAGAAAAAAAGTATTTTTTTCAAAGGATTTATTGTTTATTTCATTCAATAAATGTTTTCTTGCATATCAGTTGATTAACAATCGACAATGACGTAAAATAATTAACGTAAATACTAATTTAAAAAAAAATAATATCTTCAGTGTACTAATACACTTTATTTTTCACAATAGTATTTTCTAAATCATACTGTTTAACTATGGTATGTTTGTTGTCTTCTGCTTCATATAATCAACTAATATGTATGTGTCTCGTGTTGAATTTAGCCTTCATTTATCTGACAAGAGTATCATCATATCAAATTGTTTTGATTGACTAGTTTGTGATTGATAATCATGTGATCGATTGACTGGTCACATTGTTTTTTCTTCGCACTAAAACACAGTAGGATATGCCATACATTCCTATTGGTAGAAATTCTTTCCTTAATTGTGAACGCCCCAACCGATAGACCACTGAGCCGGTATCTAACGGTGTTAATGTCTAACTTGATCAAATTCACGGAGATGCGCAAGCTGATACACTGTCTTTGATAGACACTGCCTACACCCGAACATGTTGAACTTCACTGGTCACGTCTTCCCACTAGAACTCGGAGAAGATCCCTCACGAAGCTAGTCACTAGTGAGCACATGTAATCCTGCGGGGTGCAGGAATCATGGATGCGCACTGCTGAGGAGTCCTATAACAGGATGAAACGGCCGTCCAGTGCTTCCAGGTTTCTAATGGTGGTCTAACATTGATCGGTTCATGGTTTCAAAAATGTGTAACTTAACAATCTTCACAACCCCGTAATGCAAATACACTATGCTAACAAGTAGTAACTTGTGTGGAATCAAGACAGAACAACCAACCATTGAAGTATTGAATAGAGTAGGAAACTCAGATTGCTGGATACCAAGTCATGGGTCCAGAAATCAAGTATTCACTACAAAGCTTAGAGGTTCTGAATTCGAACTCTGATAAGCTTGTGAACGTATATACAACTAAGTAGTTCTATTCTCGAATAAAATATCTCTTCAGTTAATTATTTCTAATGTAAACGACTGATATGTGCATGATTTAAAATTGTCGACATCAAATATTCACTACAAAGCTTAGAGGTTCTGAATGGGAACTCTGTCGGGGTTGTGAACGTATATACAACTAAGGAGTTCTATCCTTGAATGATACATCTTTTCATTTAATTATTTCTAATGTAAACTACCGATTTATTTATGATTGAAAATTGGCTTTCTCTTTTTTATATTGAGAATCCAAAAAAAATTATTAGTCACCTTTTTTCTTCTGTTCAGCCATTTTCCACTGGGTTTTTCTCGATTTCCGTGTTTTTTTGTGATTGCGGTTGTAATTGTTGTTGTTTTAAACAATCAAATTAATGAATAATGAATAATAAGATTATTTATTATTGAATAATTGAATCACAATTTGTAATTACTACGTTCGCTAATGGAAATATTATTATTATTGACGAATTTTGTCTAAATTAGGGAATTAATCATTTGTGTTAGTGTAAATATATATAGATATTTATGCACACATCTATCTAGGCATGCTTTATTAAGCACAAAAAATATATTATACAAAACTGAAATTAATTGACTAGAAAAATATAGTGGTGTTCTGTGTTTTTTCTTTTTCTGGTTTTCAATATAAAAGCTTACAGACTAAGCACTTCATTTCATTTACTATTATGATTATTATTATTATGATTGCTATTTATTTGGCTACGAAGTGAAAATCATTTTCAATGTAGTTTGAGTAGAAAGTTGATTAAGAGGCATAAAGAAAATAAAACCGCCGCACAAAATAAACTTATTCAGCATGGATTCGTATTTTTTTCTTTTTACAACTGAATGATTTTGATGTTAATTGAATTGATTATTGTGTTAGAAAATGATTAGAAAACTTTGTACAAACTATAATTAGTTGTTCTATTGAAAAGTATTATTTGTTTATTAGGAAAATAGTTTTCGGATAGTATATATATGCTTACGCCTTTTACCCTCACTGGAGCATAGACGCCTGACCAGCCCTCTCCAATCTCCTCTGTCCTGCACTCTCTTTTCCAGTTCTGTCCAATTTTCGTTCATTCTTTTCATTGTCCTATCTTCAATTCTGGTGGAATTATGTTCATTGGTCTACCTTTTTTTCTTTTGACGTTGAGGATTTCAAGTGAGAGCTTATCTTGCTGTGCAGGTGGGTGCTTTCCTCAGTGTGTGTCCTATTCACTTCCAGAGTTTTTTACTAAGTTATTTTCCTCAACTGGATTTTGGTTTTGTTCTCTCTCACAGTAGGTAGTTGCTGATGCTGCTTAGCCAATGGAAAGGCTGTATCTTGCATTGAAAACTGTCAAGAAACATCTGTATCTTTTGGATGATGAGTTTCATGGCTTTCCAAGTTTCCACCACATACAATACAACTCTCTTGACGTTTCTATCGATAGTTGTGACTTTTGTATTTTAGTAGACAGCTGTTTTGACCTCCCCTCAGATGTTGTTCAGTTGTAGAAATTCTGATCCTTCTTTGTCGATCCGCGCCTTCACGTCTACATCAGATCCAAAATCGATTAGAGTTGCCGCATTGCATCCGCGAAGTTGAGATGAAGTCATCAATGTAAACGGTTGTTTTAATTTTTTGTTCATTTCCTGTGTGTTTTTGTTTCTTGTTAGTAAAGCTTGCTAATTCCTAGGCGAAAACTCTCAAGAGTTATGGTTCATTCAAAAATCTCAAAAACACTTCTTGTAGATGACGATCTGTTTATTCCTTATTCTAACTGGATAATTATGGATTTTATTATTTTATGAATTTAAGAATGTTTCTCAGAAGCTTCTAAAATCTCGAGGGATCACATATCTGTCATACCGTGAATAATTCTATTCTGTGTGAATGAACTAATCTTGGAATTAAAGCTTTTTATCGAATGCATCTGTCACTGTGTCTCTTGTTCAAGATTAAGGCTTTAGAGATAGGATATGCTACGCGTTCCTATTAGTAGAAATACTTTCCTTAATTGTGTTTTAAATACACTATGCTAACAAGTAGTAACTCGTATGGAATCACGGCACAACAAGGTTTTCATTTATTATAACCCTCAACCACTAAAGTATAGAATGCAGTTAGAAACTCAAACTGCTGGATACAGAGTCAAGTGTCCAAGGATTGTGAATTCGAACTCCGTTAGGGTTGTGAACGTATATACAACTAAGGAGTTCTATCCTTGAATGAAACATTTCTTCAGTTAATTATTTCTAATGCAAACTATTCATGACTTATTCATGATTTGAAATTGTTAGTGTTAGTGTAAATATATAGATATTTATGCACACATCTATCTAGGCATGCTTTATTAAGCACAAAAAAATATTATACAAAACTGAAATTAACTGACTAGAAATATAGTGGTGTTCTGTGTTTTACTTTTTCTGGTTTTCAATATAAAAGCTTACAGACTAAGCACTTCATTTCATTTACTATTATGATTATTATTATTATTATTCCTATTTATTTGGCTACAAAATGAAAATCATTGTCAATGTAGTTTGAGTAGAAAGTTGATTAAGAGGCATAGAGAAAATAAAATCGGCGCACAAAAAAACTTATTCAGCATGGATTCGGGTTTTTTTCTTTTTACAACTGAATGATTTTGATGTTAATTGAATTGATTATTGTGTTAGAAAATGATTAGAAAACTTTGTACAAACTATAATTAGTTGTTCTATTGAAAAGTATTATATTTATTAGGAAAATAGCTTTCGGATAGTATATATATATATATATATATATATATATATATATATACATATATATATATATATATATATATATACTTACGAGTTTTACCCCCGATCGGTCAACATTCAACATTTACAACGTCGGATGCTGGCTCAAGAGGTTCAGCATTTGTGCCAGTATGTTCGATTCCTGCAAGCAGGGTCTCGAACACGCAAAGCTGATTAGTCCCATACCAAGATGAAACAGCCATCCAGAGCTTTCAGGTTTATAATAGTAGTCTAACAATGATCGATTCACGATTTCAGTTAATTCTTTGTTCAGTATATCAGTAGTTTAAGGTATACATATGTGAAGTATGTATTATTCCTTGTTAAATACCTTAATGTTAGATATAATGATATTGATAAATGTTAACACTAGATACATATTCTTTCTAGTACTTTTCCCTGATAAAATTAATTTGTAATTGTGAAACAAAATAGTTTGCTTTGTTTAAACCAAAGCTTTTTTGTCATTAAGTTTATTAAATACACATTGAAATTAAAACTGAATTCGAACTCTGGCTTCTTTAGTGTTTTGGTAAAAATGTAGACTAAATAGTATATTACAATGAATTTGGATTTTCATCACTGAGTTTCATGAGATAGAAAGCAAAACTTAATTTAACTCTTTATCCTAAATGACTCAGTGAATGCGCTTCAAAGACTAGAGAGACAAGGAACTAAGCAAGCTGCAATAAATATTCTACGAAAATGTTTATTCATACAGGTTCACTGAGAGAAACGTCATAGTTAAACTGTAATTTACGAAACTTACAACAGTGCTTAAACAACTTTTTCCATGAATATTAAGATACTTTTGGAGTGGTCGTGTCTATCTGACTGTCTGACTGTCTTTATACGGCGAAGCTTTGCATTGTCTTTTTACAGCCATTCTGTTATTCGTGGAAGTCTTGGATCGTGCTACATGAATGTAGATTTATAAGTTTATTTGGTTATCATGAAGCTGGGTAAATGGCTTGCACAAAGTGAACACTTGCTGAGAGCATCATCGAACATTGTCCTCGTTGGCTTACGAATTATACATAAAACAATCAATATTTCAAAATCAGAACACCCAGGCAATTCTAGTCACACTATCCCACTAGATATAACCATTAAAATGGTCATACAGTCAGACGATGTCGTTCAGAAAAAAAGGAACGTAAATCTCATAACTAGTAGCAGTACATCGGCGTCAGTTGTGTGTGTGTGTGATCTGTCATTTTCTCATAGCCTCAACAATATAATTCTTTATAAGTGGTTATTTGATTGTGAACCTGTTTTCGGAATATTTTATGAACATTTTATTATGGCCTTTGTGTTTTAAGGCCGTGCTTCACTTTTCTAATGCCCATCAAGTAGGCAATTAACTTCCACACATATGATTTCATCTCAGTTAAGAAGAAACTTTATTTGATACCTGAAATTAGGAGATTCTACATCCATTTATCAACAGACAATATTATTTATGAATAAATCTTAAACACAATTGTATAGCTTGAGTAAACATTATCGACGGGAAGATAATTGTCAACTTTGGTATTGTTTTAAATTCTTTTGTAAAAGTCCCAACTTTGACTTTTATTTTGAGATGATTGAGGGGGTTTGTAGCTCAGTTAGAGGATTTTCAAAGTGTTTTATTTACTAAACTGAATAGTTTTCACAACTTTGACATTATACACTTTTATTTCGAGATGATGCAGAGGGTGCGTAGCTTAGTTTGAGGATTTTCAAAGTGTTTTTTTACTAAACTGATTAGTTTTAAAATAAGAGAGACAATGAAAGCTCTAAGCTTTATAGCTTAGAGAATGGAACACGTTCAAAATACTTGTGTTGTATACACTTGAATCAGTGTACTGACTTCAAAGCAGTCAGTCGTCTTGTTATGTTCGTCACTAAGTATGCTTGAAGCTATTACGAGTTCACCTTAGTCGATAAACGCAAACGAGACAATTACCAGATAGGCTACCTTGAATCCCAAGCTGCAAACAGAAAGCTTGATAAGCGTAGAAAGTATAGTCTACAACACCCAGCAATCACAATACAATCAAGCACACAACTCTCGTTTGTTTACACGTCATAGAAACACTAAAATACACAGCAGCCAATCACAGCCATGGATTTTCTTGGTGGGAAATGAAATTTCAAGGTCAACTGATCAACCCATGCTCGTAAACTTGAAATCCAAAATAATGCATTTATCAAGCGAGTTTCGGGGATCTAACATCCTCAACACATTTATGTAATGATTTGAATTTACATGGCATGAGTGATAAATTACTAATTAATCGTTACATCATTCTAATTAAATTGAATCGTACAGTCGAACTGATGAAAAAATATTAAGAAATTTGTTACACATACTAATTATTTTATCAAAGTTTGTAAAACAAAGTCAACAAACGTCGGGAATATAATATTCACATTATCAACTCCAGATGTCTTTATTCAAACTATGAAGCATAAAATGTGGAATTATAGTGAATTTTTCATTACAATGGTTGTTTTGTTCATCTTGTGTTATTTCATTTTCGTTACTATGTTATTTGTTTTCAAAATTCAGGAGCTTTAACTAATCTTACTGTCTACATCATGTATTAACTTGTTCTACCTAATTAGTCCAGTAGTTTTAATTACATTTTGTCTAATGACGAGGAAAATTTGTAAACCCGATGAATAATATAATTGAAATTGTGTTTTTTGATTTAGGTGATTGAATCGGGAAGCTCTCATTATGTTTTCTAAAGAATAAATCATTAAGGAAAACTTATCCTTAAAACCCTGGCGGGCAGAGTCCGCTCTACCTCCCCAAATGCTTTCGTATGACTGCGCGAATATAGCCACTGTAAAGGAAGTTCACTTGACTGCCTTATCATAGCAGGGGTGTGGTTTGCCCAAATGAGTAGGTCATAAGTGAATTTATAGGTACTAAACTAGGTCAATAGGTATTTAGGATCTACTGAATCTTTGAAAAAAACCTTGATTCCAAACTATGGGCGGAAACAAGTGTCATGTGAACTTATTATTGGTCACCGGTTACCATGGGACTGCGCTTTCTATATTTGTTGCTTTGCCTGGCAGTATCTTAGTATACACAGAAATTCAATGACTTTATGTAGCGCATAGACATTTTGGTGCTACTTTGTACCAATAAATATATGTTTGGATAGAATAGTAAAAATAGGGGACATTTCAGTCAGAATTGATCTTTAAAAGCTTCTCTAAAAATATTAACTGTAAGGCTAAAATTCAAATCGAAGAAGCTAGGTAAATTGGAAAAATATTCAGATAAATATTTATAGTAATTAATCAAATTCACGTTCGATGCACACTACTGATGAGTCCCAAACTAGGACGAAACATTCATCCAGTGCTTTCAGGTTTCTGATGGTCGTCTAACATTGATCGATTCGTGGGTTTGATGAAACTTAACAATCTCTACAACTCTTTAATGAAAGTTATATATGATGAAATTCTCATAGCTCCTATCTATTTGTGTTGTGGACGTTAGATCCTCAGAAATCACTTAGAAAAGGTCCTAATTTGGTAATTTGTTTCTGAAATTGTGAATGTCTGTTTTCGCGCCAAGAGACGATTAGTTTAATTAACTACAGCTTACATTTCCCACTCGGAAAATCCTTCACTGTCATTGGTCAGCTGATTATTTTAGTAAGCTATTTTGTGGCTCTCCCAAGTGCGTCTATTTCATTGTATAGATAAGCTTGATTTGTGTGCTTACCGACCTCCTATTATCTGGATGCCTGTAGAATACACTCTTTATGCCTTATTTTGAAGTTTGTTCTGTTTATCTATCATTTAGAAATACAATAAAAAGCTTAAAGATTAAATTATCAATTTGAGACAGTGTAATTTTTATGAGCATTGTTTAATCGACTTTGTAAATCTACTTACACAGATGATACACATTTCTTAGTTCAGTTACAAGTCGGGTAATTTCATTGAATAAACATATTGTACATTGAATAATTGTTGTTGCAGTTGTTGATAAATTGAAATATAGATTCATTTATTAGTATAAAAATTGTTGAGATTGTTGAGTTTTCATACAAATTCGAAATCGATCAATGTTAGACCTAGAAGCTATACTTGGATGTTTCGTCCCGAAATGAGACACCTTATTGGTGTGAGTATGTTACGCTCGTCTCTAGGTATGCTTAAAACTAGTACGGGTTCACCTTAGTCGAATAACGAGAACAAAACAATCAACCAGAGTTCAGGTAGGCTACTATGATCCGACTGTTCCAATTGTAACAGAAAGAAGGCTTGATATAGAGTAGAAAGTGTATTCTACAAATACCAAGCCAGAACACACAAGCACTCAAATTGCGTTTATTTATACTCTATAGAGAATGTCCTTGGGACAGTCACAAAAATGGCACACTAAAATGACACAGCAACCAATCACAGCCATGGATTCTCCTGGTGGGAAATGTGATCTCAAGGTCAACTGATCAGTCCATGAAATAAATCCGAAATAAAGATACTTATCAAGCGAGTTCTGGTGATCTAACATCCCCAACAGCATAACTGTTTATAAAGGAGAAATTTAACTGTAACCAACTTATTGGAATAATTTATGATACAACATGGTTAGGATCTTTTGGGGCAGAGTTTTGGAGGTTTGTGTTTTTACACATTTAAAATCATTAATCAATCATTGTTAGACCACCATTAGAAACCTGGAAGAACTGGACGGCCATCAAGTCCTCGTATGGGACTCATCAGTGGCAGTGCGCATCCACAACTCCTGCAGCTCGCAGGATTCGAACCCGGCATCTTCGGTACTGTACGCAAACGCCTAACCATCGGACCACTGGACCGGCATCCAACGGTGTTAATGTCTAACTCTGATTGATCTAGGAATTTTGCGCCACCTCACCCATTTGCCTTGGTAGTTACTGACTACACCCGACAAGGCTGAACTCCATTGGTCACGTCTTCTCAACTAGAACTCCGAGAATTTCTTCACGAAGCTAGTCACTTCACTAGTGAGCATGTGTTACGATATTTTCAGGCAGAGTTTTGGAGGTTTGTGTTTTTACACATTTTAAACGACCGTCCAGTGCTTCTTCCATGTTTCTAATGTTAGTCTAACAATGAATGATTGATGATTTCAAATGGTTAGGATCATTGATTGTTTTTTCAATTTAATCAACAACTAGTGAGATAATGCTAACGTTGAAATAATGCACAGATCCAAAAAGAGGCTGATTGATGATAGGCTTTAATTGTAGGGGCGAGAAAAAAATAAAACAATTCAATTGAAATTCACAATTATTCACAAATAAAGTGTCGTCTTTTATTGATTTCGTCTGGGAAATTTATTTATTACTCAAAACACAAATATTATACACTCATATAATTCAATGATCAAAAGTATGACGAAATCATGAACATATGGTTTTTTTTGTAGAAAAAATTATCTCTCTGTAAATGATTTCATAATTCAGATAATTTTTTTTAATTTTGAAAGGAAACTTTTTAACTAAACTATTCAATTTCATTGTGTACACTTTTCAATACTGTTAACTGTATGTGTGCCTGCTTGTGAAAAAAGACTACACAATATTTTCTTGTCTCTGTGTTTTCATCTTTTTCCCCCCTTATTAATTTAACAATCAGCCAGCCATATGGTTTACATATATCTACCTACATATATCTATGTGTAATTGACTGAAAAAGTTTATTTGTACATTTATTGGACAATGAATATACAACAGTGCTAATGTAAATTTTTTACAGTAATTTTTATTTTTAAAAGGAATTCGGCGTGAGATTGGAGAGGAGAATATGTATGCCTATATATGTGGTGCGAGCTACTTATAAGTAGTATATGAGGTGAGTATCAACGTAATGTCCGGCTGCAGAAGATGGGGGAAGATCAAGAAAGGAAGAGTGGGAACACAAAAATGGGATTTGTATGAAACGCATGAACAGTGTGACAATGGATTGATGTTTTGCAACAGGAACAGTCCAGTTCGATATGATGAACTGATATTTTGCAAATGAACGATTTACGATATGGTTTTCCAATTTTACTGAGTAACTCTGTAATTTTTGTTAAATACAATTCGGTTGCCCCACCTGTGTTCTCGTTCACTACACTAGGGAAGAGAGTATATATGTGTATTTATATATATAAGTTGGACATTGAATAACTGTAAATTACAATTAATTTTCGCTAATTCGATATACAGTACATTTAAGAAAAAAAACTGTGTAAATAATATTTTGGAAATCAATAATTTCATGATGATGATGATGATAATCTTTACTTGATCAAAAAGACTGGAAATTGTAATTTTATGTGTACAAGAAGGTGTGGTAGTGGGCAAATAGAATAAAGGTTACCTATCTACTATTATGAAACATTTGCTTAAAGGTGTTTCCTAGTTTTTGAATAATATTTTTTTCAGTTGAAGTTAGTTTATGGTGAAGATAATAATATTAACAAGAGCAATTAAATTAAAAGTTTTTATAAGAAATTCTGGTTTTAAAACTTGTGTAAATATAGTTCGAAGTTGGATACTATTAATGAAATTCTGTAACAATCTATATCGTAAACCAATATCATCTGATATGTTACACATTTTTAAATCATGAATCGATCAATGTTAGACCACCACTAGAAACCTGAAAGCATTGGACAGCCGTCTCGCCATGGTATGGGACTCGTCAGCAGTGCTCATCCACGAGTCCTGCATCCCTCAGGATTCGAACCCAGGACCTTCGGTATTGTGCGCGAACGCCTAACAATTGGACCAATGGGCCGGCATCCAACGGTGTTAATGTCTAACTCTGATTGATCTAGGAATTTTGCGCGACCTCACCCATTTGTCTGTGGTAGTTACTACCTACACCCGACAAGGTTGAACTCCATTGGTCACGACTTCCCACTAAAACTCGGAGAAGATTCCTCACAGCTAGTCACTAGTGAGCACAGGTAATTTACATTACGGGATTGTAAAGATTGTTAAGTTACAGATTTTGGATGCGCACTGCTGATGAGTCCCATACCAGGACGAAACGGCCGTCCACTGCCTTCAGGTTTCTAATGCTGGTCTAACAGTAATCGATTCATGGGTTCAAAATGTGAAACTTAACAATCTTCACAACTCCGTAATGCAAATTGATAAATTATTGAGAATCATCGAACTTATGAAATAATCTAAGTTAGGCTATCATTAGAAACCTGACATTACTTGATGTACTCTTCTTCCTGATACTAAACTCCTCAGGAGTGTTCATGCACGACCATGTACACAGGAAATGAGCTCATGACCTTCAGTTTCGTGAGTGAATGCCTACCCTGTAAACTACGAAGCTGTCATCCAACAGTGGTAATGTCTCATTTCACTCTGCCCAGTGCTTCTAGTTTTTGAATGGCGGTTTAATATTCATCAGTTCTTGATTTCGATGAAACTCAACAGTCCACATAACCCCTATACATATAATTATTAAGCAGTGGAAAACTTCGTATAGCTGTAGAATTCTGATTTATAACTTCTTAGTTGAACATTCCTATGACTGGACAGTGAATTTGTCGCTCACAAAAAGGTACAAAATACTTTAGAATGATTAAAATATCAGTGAAATAAAAATATTAGATCTTATATTGAATTAGTTATCTAGAAGGATACATATTGAGGAAAAAAACATGCCAATTTTCGAAACTAAGCGACAGATTCTAAATATGAAAAAATAAGCTACAATCACACTTGTAAAATGGATAATACTTGTATAATCTACCAGAATATTCTCGAAACTATTGAACACAATTATGTCACTGAAGTGTATTACGATAAGATGTTTTTAAACTTTTTTTTGTTAGTTACAGAAAAGAAAAAAAGTACTTTCCTACAGCTTTTGTTTCATCGTTTTCAAAAAATAATAAAACCTACATCTTTTTATATTCAGTATGCATAACAAGCACCCTTTTATAATATAGTCTAGAGTTTAGCTTATGGTCGGGTGTTAGAATCTGTTTGGTGTAATTAATGATTTTTCGGAATTAATTTACGATTGTCTAGGGTAATTAGTGCATAGATTTTGTGAAACTATTATATTTCAACTGTTATCATTCTTATCGCTTAAGTAATTAACTCATTCATTGAATAATCTAGGACTCATTATTATCCTAATTAATTAATCACAGATTAAATTTAAAGTTAGGAACTGTTGGAATCATTCAAAGAAAAAACATAACGTGCTTGTTGTGAGGTGTGACGTTGTGTAGTTTAAGCCTGGGATGTTGATTCATGTTAATGTATAATATTGACTTAAGATTTGCAGTTGAGTTCTCATGTGTACTGCAAGAATTGAATAGCTGGTGAAATTTTCTGAAAGCATATCGATTAGAAGAGAATACCGCTTTAATAATTTCTGAATGTGATAGATACTCAACTTGTCAGTCTATAGCCATGTGGTTTTATACTAATTTCTTATGTTAACTCATGTATAACCGAAATCGTAAATGGATTATTTGTAGAATTCGCTGTCATTTAAATTTACGTTACAGTGACAAGGAGAGATTATATAAAGTTTCTTGACACTGCTTAGTTGCTTTTTAATATATTTTCACATTGTCAAAATCCATAAAAGAAATAGCTCATTTCATTTTATTTACTAATTTGGTAAAACTTTTTAAATATTGTCTTTACTACTTAAAAATAAGAAAGTAGTTCAAATCGGTTCATAGAAATGTACGTTAGGATTAAAATTCCCGTAGTAAGATTGAACAATAAATTTAAGGCAAAAGTATTGTTTTTTTATTTGGTTTTTCATTGGGTCTCCAACTAATAGATAACAAATAGCTTTTATAAGTTTATATGGAGGGAACTATACTAATTAAAACAATTTATGGGTCACTGATAACAATCGATATTTAGGTGATAGAATTTTAAATGGCGGTATGAACAACGACAGCTTGAATTCATGTTTTAACAACAGCAGTTAGTCAAGGCCCGAGAAAATAAACATTTAAATAAAACTAATAAACGTAAGTGACTATGTGCAAAAGAGTAGTAGTAGTGAGGAGAAACAAACAACCTGAGAAGTTGACAAAATTATCTTTATTGTTTTATCGGAGCTAAGGTGGAACAAACGTATTCCGATTCACTTCTGAACACTTGAATTATGGTTTCAAACCCTAAAAATACAGCGAAGGTCTACTGCAGAACATTTAGGACTGATTTATTTTTCGTCTATAAGATAGCTACTGTCAACGAAGTGTAATAAATGCAATCATATATCATTTTTCCCCATCTTTACAAACTGTGCAGGGAGAAATTCACTCATTTAAATAAAATGATACATAAGTTACTACTTTCTGCACAGCAGCAATTGAATCAGTAGATTCTAATTAAAATAGCAAAATCGGGGAAACGAGGTGAGAACAAGTTGAAAGGGGACTACAAAACTAATCTAAGTTTTGTCGTTTTCTAGCTTACCATTGTTGTTTACGCAAACAAAAGATAGTCTGCCTAATTGTCGGGGGTTTCAGATCCCCAGAACTCGCTTGATAAATGACATATCTTGGATTTCACGTTTGCCATCATGGGCTGATCAGTTGACCTTGAGATTTCATTTCCCACCAGGAACATCTATGGCTGTGATTGGCTGCTGTTTATTTTAGTGTGCTATTTTTGTGACTGTCCCAAGGACGTTTCTATGATGTATAAATAAACGAGAGTTGTATGCTTGATTGTACTGTGATTGCTGGGTGTTTGTAGAATATACTTTCTACGCTTACAAAGACTTCTGTTTTGCAGTTTCGGATCAAGGTAGCCTACCTTGACGCTGGTAATTGTCTCGTTTGCGTTTATCGACTAAGATGAACTCGTAATAGCTTCAAGCGTACCTAGTGACGAACTTAACACTAATTTTGTACATAATCATAAACAGTGATAAAAAAACAGAATACTTTAGAAAATTAATTATAACAGCTTGATAGATTTTTTTAGTACATGAAACGTCATAGGATAGAAAGTCACATTGCTAAACAATATATAATCAACTGGAAATTCACCGGGAGCCTTAAAGTGGTATTTATCTTCTGGACATAGGACAGACCTTCTTAAAGTGATAAATACAGACGAGAAAATGCTGTTGAAGAACATAATTTGATTTGAATCATAGTTGGATGTTAGAAAAATGCTTAGTGGTTAGCTAATTATTTCATTACGGGGTTGTGAATATTATTAAGTTACGCATTTTGGAACCATGACTCGATCAATGTTAGACCACCATTAGAAACCTAGAAGCGCTGGACGATCGTTTCGTCCTGGTTTGGGACTCATCAGCAGTGCACATCCAAGTTAGACATTAACACCTTTAGATACCGGCTCAGTGGTCTTGGGGGTTAGGCGTTCGATCGCACGACCGGAGGTCCTGGATTCGAATCCTGCGGGGTTCAGGAGTCGTTGGTGTGCACTGTTGACGAGTCCCATATGAGGACGAAATGGCTGTTCAATGTTTCCATGTCTGTAATGGTGGTCTAACATTGATTGATTCATGGTTTCAAAATGTATAGCTAATTATTTGACAGGTAATGCTTATCAGTTAATATTACAAGGTGTTATTTTTGAGATAAGAAAGGTTTTAAATAGGATTTGAACTCAACTGTTGCTCGAAAACACTTTCAAAATTATCTACATGGATTTTTAAAGCCATTCACTGTGAAGTTCGACCGTGTAGGCAATGGAAAAATATTACAAAATATCGTGAAATACTATCAGGTGCTGGTTCAGTAATTTGGAGGTTAAGTACTGACACGCGAGACCAAAGCTCCTGCGTTCAATTCTCACTTCGGCAGTGGTAGAAGTCTATTGCCAAGAAAACTCATACTAGTACAGAATGGCTGTTTAATGTTTTCAGGTTTTTACCGGTGGTTCAGCTGAGATCGTTTAGTGATCTGGAATTTCATGAAAATCCTAGATAATTTGAAGTTTTCTTATCAAGTTAATGTGTTATTCAGCAAAAACTTATTATCACTTATTATCATTCAGTTATTTAAAACCAAAAATAAAAAAATAAAATGAATAGACTACAAGTGGTAATTTGATTGGAACAGCGTAGTTTTAACTTAATTGCCCATAAATCTTACACATTATCCATAGTCATGAAAATATACTTTTCTCATCTGTGTTGTAGTTAGTTGGTTTATGAAACGACCGAGATTCCTTCCTTAGTAAATTCGTCACAAGTGTACAATTATTTGAAAAAATATCGAAAATTCGATTTTCACACAGAATACATAGAAACATGGATAAATTCTTGTAGATTCTTTGAATTACAATCAGTAGAGTTCAAAACAATTTCTACTTATTTAATAACACCTGTTCTATATTTAGGTCTTTATTTATTTGTTTTATTCATTGAACAAGAAAAATTTAATTAACACTGAATAAAAAGGAAAAGAAAAAATATTCACAATTTACATGGAATTAAAAATATCGCTTTTTTGTTTAAATCAACATCAAATAAAATAATCTTTAGAATTGATTTGCAAAATCCTTGAACATAGTAGACTATAAAATATATTTTTTCATGATATAATTATAGAGATTGGTGTTTTACATTAAAATAGTGAATCAATCATCGTTAGACTATCTATCATTAGAAAGTTTCAAGCACTAGATGGCCGTTTCATCCTGGTATGGGACTCATCAGCAGTGCGCATCCATGCAAAAATAATAAAATTTGATCACTAGTGATTAGCTTCGTGAGGAAATTCTAGAAGCTCTAGTGAGAAGCCGTGACCAGTGGAGTTCAACCCGGTCGGATGTAGGGAGTTATCCACCGAAGACAATGGGTGAAGCTGCGCAAAATCCTTAGATCGATACGAGTTAGACATTGACACCGTTGAATGCTCGCTCAGTAGTCTAGAAGTTAAGCATTTTTGTGAGAGACATAAAAACTCCTGGATTCGATTCCTGCCAGCAGGGGTCGTGGATGCACCCTTATGCAGAGTCTCATACTAGTACTAGTCGTCCAGTACTTCTACTTTTTTAAATACTGGTCTAGCAATGATCGGTTCAAGATTCCAACAAAAATATATGACAGGTAGATAGTTAAATTTTGATGAAGCTTGAGAAATACTGTCTTGAAGTTCATGAAATCATGACAAATAACCATGAAGATAAATTATTGGAATAAATAATTATTTTTCATTAGATAATGAATTTCTAGGTGTGGTATGAAAACTGGAAGAACGATTTCATACTACGACAGTTATCAAGTTCATTTGTCAGTGAAAACATTTAAAATGCACAGTCTATAAAATAATTTTAATCGGTGATTCATTGTTTGAATGATTGTTGTTGTATTTCGATACATTGAATCATCAGTGCAAGTGACTCTTACAGAATTTTTTCTAGGTAAGTAAAAACAAAATGAAACCATGAAAACGACTAAGGATCCATATTCTTGAAGATATTTAAGAATGTTTTTCACATTTATAGACCGAGATGGTATACATATGTATGTATTGCCATAAAATAATGAGTAGTTGAGTACTGATTGAGTCGTTTATCTTAAGTCGTTGTCATTTCAGTTAGTTTATGTTGGGGACGTTAGATTCTCAGAACTCGATTGGAAAAGGTCCTAATTTTGTAATTAATTTCTAAAATTTCAAATTTCATGTTTTTGCATCAAAGATGCTCATTTTGACATTTAGCGTGCATTATCCACTCGGGAAATCCTCGACTGTCATTGGTTGATGGATTATTTTAGTACACTATTTTGTGGCTCTCACCAAGGGCGTTTTATCATTTGTAAATAAGTTTGAGTTGTGTGCTTGTGAACTTCATACCTGTAGAATGCATTTCTGTACGTCTTATTAAGACTTCTTGCGCTAGTTAATGAGGTCTGGGATGATTGGATTACAGTAGCTTATTGTGTCGCTGAGTCACTGGTCTTCGTGTCGTTATCGATTAGGGTGATTCGTAATAGCTCAAGCACATCAGTTTATTTATTAAACAAAACACTATATTTGTACTGTAGTTCTCTTATCAAAATCAAGTGATTATAAATACTGAATTGCTGTCTTGTTTGAGTTTATCAAAGTACCTTTTTTCTTTGTAGTTGTATATGATGTATAGAGTGAGAGAGTACGCACGGTTATGTATGTGTCAACCTATGTAAATCAGTTAAGATTTGGTTTCATTTGATGTTCAATTTTTTTTTATCACGGTATGAAATAAATTTCTTTTTGTCAGGTTTTGAGATGGTGGAGAAAACTTGTCACTCAGGTGGATGATTGTGTTGGTGTTTCGTTCTCTGAGCTGGTTGTTTTGGTTGTGGAGCTTTCATTGTTCTTCTGAACAACATCATCAGCACAAACTTCAGATAGAAGTGAAGCGTTCGAATTTCTCCATGTTTGACTTGTTCTGCTAACCTCGATCTTGATTGGTTGTTGTTTTTGACCTTAAACATGTCGATGTTTGCACATTTGTTGTTCAGAAGAACAATGAAAGCTCCACAACCAAAACAACCAGCTTAGAGAACGAAACACCATTACAATTTTTATCAGATTTTTTTTCAAGTTCATTGACACTGAACTGGACAAGCATAAATGCCGAGTCACTTTATGGAGCAATTTGAACACGTTACTTCTAAAACGAATTTGTGCTGGTAATGTTGTTCAGAAGACGAATACAAAGCTCCACAACCAAACTATTCAGTTCAACGAACCAAACTCTACTGTAATCATTCAACTGGGCTATACATTTTCTCTACCATCTAATTAAGGCAACATAGTACACCTAGAACTGGAAAGGGAAGCCCAGGACAGAGTAGGTTGGAGAAAACTGGTCAGCGGCCTATGTTCCATTGAGAGTAACAGGTGAAAGTAAGTAAGTAAGTAAGTAAGTAAGTGCATAAGTAAGTAAGTAAGTAAGTAAGTAAGTAAGTAAGTAAGTAATT
>OX103976.1:12891408-12916712 GCA_944470395.2 Schistosoma turkestanicum | reverse complement strand
ATCCACGACTCTTGCACCTCACAGGACTCGAACCCGAGACCTTCGGTCTTGCGCGTGAACGCCTAACCTCTGGACCATTGAGCCGGCACCCAACAGTTTTACGTCTATCTCTGATTGATCAAGGGATTTTACGCTACCTCATATATTCGTCTTTGGTAGTTTCTGCCTACAGCCGGCAGGGTTGAACTCCACTAGTCACGTCTTTTCGTCAATAGAACTCCGAGAATTCTCTTACCAAGATAGTTGTAGTGCCTCCACAAATATTCCAGTTCGCTTACATCTAACTTGGTTAGGCCCTTTCGATTAATTTATTTAAACAAGCCAGTTTGTATTGCAACAATTTATATGTACCATTCGTTCTTATTATTGTTTGGTTTGTATGAGCTCATATGACATGTTCCACTTGTCATTTGACCTTGTCAATCATTCGTCGCTTTTATTCATGTGTGTGCACGCCTATTTCGCTTGTCATATGTCTGCCTTATTTTTGTCTGACTATATATTATTAGTCATGTTCTATATCTTTGAGTTGGCTCTTAGCCTTCTCCAATTCGCTTCGCCCATTCGTTCATATTGTATCCATGGAGTTGGCTCAAAAGCCTTCTCCAGTTCACGTCACTTCATTCGTTTCATTCACTGCTTCTCCGCTTCGCTTTGTGGTGTGTCCCGAATAAACGTATTCATCACTTTGTGTTCATTTTCTGATTTATCAACCGTCAGACGCTATTTGGCAACGATTGTCTGAACGAGTTAATTACCGAGCTTAAGAACACGCAGTAAGTCGACACACTACATAGTCACTAGTAAGTACATTTTACGATTTTGCAATGAGAGTTATGGAGATTATTGTTTTTGCACATTTGAAAGCATCAGTAAATCATTGTTAGACCACCATTAGAAACCCGGAATCACTAAATAGATTTCATCATTTTTAACATATAACATTTTCGAATTTATCAATGTCCTTTGTAAAATAATATAAACTGTTTTGATTAGTTTAATCATTTCAATTATACATATAAATATCACTGTGTGCATAACAGAAAAGCCCAAATGAAGATCTCACTGATATCAATAATGATCAACTTGAAACTGTGAAGTATTATGACAAAGTCTATTAAAAACAATGTTGTTTTTTGTGGTTAAGTATTGATCACTTTGCGATTTCATTATGAGTAGCCAATTGAGATAATTGATAGTATTAATTTTATATGTTACTCGAGAAAAATCAATACTCAGCATTTTGTATGTACAGATTTTCTACTCTTTCACTAAAAGATATACTACATTATTTATTAAAATCAATTGGTGATGTAAATGAATAATGCAAACTTTGAAAATAACTGACTGAATATATCATGAATCTGTTTAACATGAAAGACAATTTATATAGTAGTACACTTACTTACCTACGCCTGTTACCGCTGATGGAGTATAGCCTGCCATCCGGTATTCTCCAATCTACTCTACTCTAGGCTACATCCATAAAAAAAGATCAGTAGACGTTAATAATTAATATAAGACCTTAACTAGTTTGTAAATTAATTAATTTAAAGACTTAAGTTTTCGAGGAGGTCAGTCGCGGGTTGTATCGTTCACTAGTAATGTACTGGACTTTAATACCAGTGTGCCTTGCTAACGAACCCCAACTAGCAATAAACCTAGGCAAAACAGAATTCCCTGCACATTGCCTCCAAACATTAAATAATCTCATTGGTAAGTTTGTTCGTAAATTATAGATCAAGAGGAAATCGAATTCTTATAAATAAAATGTATATAATAAATGTAGAAAGTGTAAGTGAAAACTGCAAACATTAGATGAATACTAATAATTGTAGGAAGAGATATGGTCACATTTGTTTAAAAAAATCAGGCATTATGTAACACATTCGGAGGTTATATGAATGGAGGAGGAAAAAAATACAAACTTGAGTATAAAAATCCGTGTGTCGAGTCAATAACCTGAAAATGTAATTCATTTTTACAACTACTACTACCTTTTAATTTATGAGTAAGTTGTCGAGAAATGCAAAAATACTAAACATTTGGTACTATGCAATGAAAGTCGTATAATGAGGTTGAAAATTTTCATCCTTTTGCCCAAGTCCATATACATCTGTTGCATTTTCACATTCTTTTTGTTTTAATCCACAGTGTCCAAGATCTAGGCCTGATACACGCTTACCCTGTAAACTGGGTACTTGAGAGCGAAGGATAGTGTGGAAAAGAAAGTCTAATACCTCTCCCTCTTAAAAACAAAGTGACTTCTAGAATTTATAATCTTTTCGACAATACAAATGGGAATCCTAAAAACTTTATTCGGAATGTTCAGTACATTCTTTGTGCAATCAGTGTTAGGATCAATGCTTGGCCTATCACGTTTGTGACAAGTTTTTCGAGAGGTCAGAGTGATATCATAAGCAGTATCTGATTGCAATGTGACAATGTGATCAGTAACACTAATTGAAATGTACGTAAGCATTTGGGGGTGAAATTCGATAAAACATGTACAAAGTTGATTTTTAGACATTCAATATGATGCGAGTCTGTTACGTTTTTGTGATCAGTGACTCTTTATTTTTTGTATTTGTGACTACTAGATTGGCAGAAACGAGAAATGCCATGCCCACAGTTCCATAAACTAGTAGGAGGCATTGAATAATAACGCGCATCATGGATGGATATGAAACTTTTGATTTTGGCGAGAGCGTTTCTGAGCGTCATGCTTCGGGAATTTATGAATTTGTTTTGAAATCAAATGACGTCAGATGAACAGAGAAAGGTATTTGACTAGAATTTGAACTTTAAATCATTTAAATATCATTTTGAAAATAAATAATTCGATGATAGTCATTTGTAAAACCTTCCGATATATGATTGGGATCTGATTCCATTCTGTTTAAAATTCCAGTACGAGTATCTGAATCTGATGGTGATTGCGATCCACGTACAAAAATAAGTTACTTAAGTACTACGTCTGACAGTAAACGTAACCTGACATTCTCTCAGCAATACGAAACAGACTCATTTTCAGCTGTCTTAACTGTCTTAAGTCTTAAGTTCAACAATGTCAAGTTAAACACAGAAGACTGACTAGTAAAAAAATTATTCTAATTTTCGAATAGTAGTAATATGGAAAGCAAAATGTTTGGGCTTTCTTGAAAAGATAAGGTTTGAATACTTCTCATAATCAGCTAGCATTTCTTACATTTAAGGAGTCATTCTGATGAGAAAAATCAACGTTAAAAATGCCGCCATATCTATTAAACTGAGATTAAAATGTAACAGACGCAAAGTGAAACTCTCTGATTGAATTTTCCAGCGAATCAGTAGTTGATCCACTGAACTTGAATAAGCGGAATGAATTTTCTTGAATTGAATACTTTCACGTCATCATTTCGATCATTTTTCAATTAGGACTCCTGAAATCGATTTGTTGTGAACGTCAAGCTGATTTCAGTTGATATGTCTAAGCTGACATTTTGAAATTTTACTGATTTTCGAGGGGGATTGAAAGTTCGTCGTCAGAAACTGTTATGATGTTCGATATCCCAGATTTGAATGTGTTACCTGCTTACTCCTAAACTGCCTACTTAAAGGAGAAGGTAAGAGCAGTAGGGAAAACCTTTTTGACTATCGAATGTTATACATATATACTCATTTACATAAATACAAACATCCTTCTTAGGAAATGAATCTATTTATTAACCAATGATATGTGTTCAGGCTTTTGGGACATTTTCGTCCGGCCATTTTTGATTGGCTTTATATTTTTCTATTTTTCCTATATATCTCATTCATACTCTTGTTGTTTTATTCGTAATTGTTATGACCCTTTTTTAACAACGAGTAATTGAAATTTTTTTTAGATGGTTACTTGATTTCGCATTTCACTTTACATGGTTATTCTTATGAATAATTTTTAGACGGTCATGAGATGTGTCAAATCCTTTGGCCTATATTTTATCGATCATATAACAAAATGAGATGGGATTTATGATTTTCATAATACAGTTGTGAAGATTGTTTAGTCTGACTGAAATGATGGGTCGATCATTCTTAGACCACTAATAGAAACTTTGAGGTACCGGACGGCCGTCAGTTCTTAGTATGAGATTCATCAGAAATGCGAGCTCATGACGCCCATACGTGGAAAATCTAACTCAAGACCTCCAGTCCCGCGCGCAAAAGCTTAACCTCTAAATCTCTGATCCGGCATTCAGTTTGTGTTAACGTCTAACTTTAATCAATCCAAGATATTACGCAACCTCACCCATAGTCTTCACAGAATAAATAACTGCCTCACACTTGACAAGACTGCACTGAACTGGTTATGGCTTCATTTCAATAAATCTCGACAATCTCCATAACTCTATAACTCTATAAGGAAAAATCATAAATGGTGCTCACTAATGACTAACTTTGCGAGGAAATTCTCGGAGTTCTAATAAGAATGCGTGACCAGTTGAGTTCAAGTTTGTCGAATGTAGGCTGTAAATACCGAATACAACGGGTTAGGCTGCGCGAAACCCATCAGTTGATCAGAATTGGACATTAGCTCACTGGTTTAGAAGTTAGGTGTTCTCGTGCAAGATTGAAGGTCCATAGTTCATTTTCCATCAGCAGAAGTCACGGATGAGCACTTTCGATGAGTCCCATACTAAGACGAGACGGCCGTTCAGTACTTGCGGGTTTGGGATGGTCGTTTAAAATTGATCGGTTATTGGTTTTTAGTTCGGAATTCCAGTATGAAATTTAAGAGTTTTGTGTGTAAATTCTCAAAAGGGTTCATAAACTTTTACCCGTTTAAAATGTAATTCAGAGATTATGAGAAATGATATGGGGATATCATTTCACAAGTCTGTTACTGCTAAAGATGTTATTTCTAATTCCACTGGTTCGTTTGGTGAATATATGGTCATGGACTTTGTTTTAGACTTACATAGCTAATTTTTTGTTTGTTTAGTTTTTGTGTGTTGACTAACACTACTAACAAATATTCAGCAGCTTATTTCATTTGTATTAATTGTTTGAATCTTTCCATTATTGAAAACCTCTTGTATCTGAAGCACAGGGTAGTGGATTCGGGTCCCGTAGTGAACATAAACTCTAAGATGCGCATTCTGGATTCCACTGCTACCCACTATCCACTACTGCTAATATTCAGTAGTAAGTTTTTGTGTTCTACCATTTTTATCGACTGCATACTGTGATTCAATGATTAATGTTCCATTTGTAAAAACGAACCTTTTGTGCTCTGATTTTCGTGTTCTTGATTCGTTTTTCCCAGTTTTGAAATTATTTGTGCATTTTCTGATCGACCAGTTCGCCACGAATTAAAATCTCATCCATTTTCAATGACTTATTCGTCCCATACCAGGACGAAACGGCCGTCTTGCAGTGCTTCCAGGTTTCTAATGGTGGTCTAACAATGATTAATTGATGATTTCAAATGTGTAAAAACAAAAACCTCCAAAACTCTAAGTGAAAATATCGTAAAATGTGCTCACTAGTGACTGGCTTCGTGAGCAAATTCTCGGGGTTCTAGTTGAAAAGACGTGACCAATGGAGTTCAACCCTGTCGGGTGTAGGCAGTAACTACCAAAGACAAATGAGTGAGGTCGCGCAAAACCCCTTGATCAATCAGAGTTAGACATTAACACCGTTAGATGCCGGCTCAGTGGTCCAGAGGTTAGGCGTTCGCGAACAAGACTGAAGGTCGTGCGAGATGTAGGAGTCGTGGACGCGCACTGCTGATGAGTCCCATACCAGGACTTGACGGCCGTCCAGTGCTTCCAGGTTTCTAATGGTGGTCTAACAATGATTGATTGATGATTTCAAATGTGGAAAAACACAAATCTCCAAAAAACTCTAACTTATTCGTTTGTCAGATACTATCTTCAACACAATTGTGAATCATAATCTCTACTTTAAAGTATTTGCTTATCTGTAGGACTCATTTTCTGTTTGATCTTGTCTTTGATGGTGATACCTAATGGTTTAATCTTTATGAAGTCACCCTGTTGATAATATTTTCTATGTTTATATCATATTTTTGGCGAAATCTCTTCAACAAGAGTCTGTAAAATAGGACCGAACCGCTCAACCATTTTTACTTACTAAAGGCTTAATCTGTATGATATTTCTTCATATTGCCTAAGTCTAATCAGATTTCAAGGTTGAATACCAAAGTTTAATCAGTGAGAATAAGTATGCAATGACTAATTTCAAAATAAACTGATTTCATGTGAATTTTCGCTAAAACACATTCATTTTTCTTCTTTGTGAAGATTCTAACAAAAAATATAGAATTCTTAATATTGAAATTCTTTATCAGTTTGACTAATTGGAACTTTTAGTTTATAACTGAATCTGTTAGCTTTTTTATTCCAGGGTTTTAAAAACTGTGACCTTATCTGTAAGTATGTGAAAAAAATTTCGATTTAACATTTTCACAGTGTTTAAATTCTGTAATTTTAATTTAGTAGAAAGTAATGTAAGAATTAGATATTCGTGTGTAGATGATATTTTTTCGTTTGACATTTTGTTGGGGATGTTAGATCCCCAGAAATCGCTTGATAAATATCATTATTTTGGATTTATTTCATGGACCGATCAGTTGACCTTGAGATCACATTTCCAACCAGGAAGATCCTTAGCTGTGATTGGTTACTGTGTCATTTTAGTGTGCTATTTTTTTGACTGTCCCAAAGATGTCTCTATAGAGTATAAATAAACGCAATTCGAGTGCTTGGATTCATTGTGTGTTGGCTGGATGTTTGTAAAATACACTTTCTACGCTATATCAAGACTTCTTTCTGGTACAATTTGGTCAAGGGATCACAGTAGCCTACCTGGACTCTGGCTCATTGTTTTGTTCTCGTAATTCGACTAAGGTGAACCCGTAATAGTTTAAGCATACCTAGAGACGAGCGTAACACTTTTTATGAAAAAAACTATTCAAAATCAGAAGTAATTTTTGAGTTACAATCATGTAGTATTTAGTTTATTATGGACATCTATTTATATTTTTATTGGGATTTCATGAGAATTCCTGGTAAAAGATTCCGGAAGTTCATGGAAAGCTGTAAAGATTCTAAACAATCAGTTCTCAATCGATACTTCCTAGAAACTTACGAATAAACGACGGACTGTACTTTACATTCTGATCTGATATTTATCTTTCCATACCTATCTACGGGAGTAACTATGACTCTCTTAAGGTAGCCAAATGCCTCGTCATCTAATTGAATGGGTATATTAGGTCATGCGCATAAATGGAGCCTTTTGGTGGTTGTGGTGACGGTTACCTCTTCGTGGTCCTGCCAGACAACGTAGCATTGTTTACAGCGCTGCGGCTAAAAGCCGTTCCGAATGCTTAGGATACCGTGCCTAGCATGGTCCAGAATAATGGTAAGTGTTCATGGTCGCAAGGCTGTGGATGCGGTTAGCCACTCTGGGGGATTAGGACTGAACGTCTTTAAGTCTGAATCCTGTCCTTCGAGCGTAGGTAAATTCCGATAATTGTTTGAGGACATGTCCTCTATCATTCTTCAGTAGCAAATACCTTGAAAGGGATGTAGCTTTCCAGGATGATTGAAGGCGGCCCTGGACGTTCTGTTTGGGGAAGCAGCCGTAGACATCCTGGACTACTGACGCCGACCCTATGTGGTTGTCCCTTACACTCTGCACCCGATGTAGTGTGTGAACTGGCGTCGAGGCCCCTTAAACAAGGGTCTCCAGTAGGGTTCCGGGGTTCCAGTGCTGCACTGGTACTGGACGCCAATGATGTCTGCTCACTTACGTAGTTGGATGAACCCTGTCTGGCTGATCGCTTGAGCTTGGTCGAGCTCATGACATCTTCCTCATGGAAAGATGTACGTTCCGGCTGACCTTGTGGGACAAACTCGATCTTTAGCTTCATGTGGGGCCTTGAGTACTCTGATCGATTGTATCAGCGCAAGGCAGTTGGAGGCCAGACGGTTGGAACGGCTGCTGGCTAGTGCACTGCCCGGGTGGCTCGGTAATCCGCTTCGGGGTACCAGGTCCAACTAGGTAAGCCCGCCTTGCCGCCCTTGCCGACTGGGGTCTGTGGGTAGTGGACTGGTTGGAGGGATCTTGTTGATTCATAAGTGCCCGAGCGGGGGCCACTGCTCGTGCGCGTGCTTTTTGGACGTCCACCTGTCTGAAGACCAAACTGGACAACATGTATGTTCCCGAATCGGGCAGGGGTGATTACTGTTGGCTACAGTGAGAATCCTTGTGTTGCCTAAAAAGCAGTGATGTGCATGTGCAGCAAGCTTGATGGTTAACCATGACTACACATAAGAAAATCTTATGAATAAAGTTTATATTCACGCTTTTTACCTTCTTGCTGGCGTTGCATAAATGGGGCCTTTCGAGGTTGGCGACTACCTCTAGGCTAGGCAACGTGGGCAACGCCTAGGATACCATGCTTAGTATGGTCCAGAATAATGGTACTTGTTCATGGTCGCGAGGCTGTGGATGCGAATTTGCCACTCTAGGGGATTAGGACTGAACGCCTGTAAGTCTGAATCCCTTCCGTCTAGCGTAGTTAAATTGAAACAATGGTTTGAGGACTTGTCCTCTATCATATATATATATATATATATATATATATATATAAGTGAGTAGCGGGAGTCGTTGGTGTATTCTACGGATAAGTCGCATACCAGAACCAAACAGCGATCTAGTGCTTTCAGGTTCCTAATTATGGTCTAACATTGATCGATTCAAAAAGTTAAAATATATACAAACGATAAGGATCAATCAAACATTGTATTATTTTATCAATTAACAAATGGGCACAAAAATATTACGTAAAAATAAAATTTTTAACCATCCACCAACTACACTTAAAGTAATAATGATAATAATAATCAGAAGAAGAAGAACAATGAACAGTGTAAAACTAAAACAACCACTCATTCATAAATCGATCAAAACGAACACGCATTGAATGCATGATTCAATGAAGACTAACTAACTAACAAGAAAATCATTTTTATGAACATAGGTCAATTAGACTGACACAATTTTACGAACTGTGTATGCATATTAGGTAGATTTATGCACAAAATCATATTTACACTACACTAGTATTTAATACTTTCATTTAAGAAAACTATTTGTAATTATTTTGTTTAATTTTTCATAATGATCACAATATTGAAAGCGTGTAAACGGTGGCGCTGTAATAATACAAAGTAATAGGCATAACCTTGATACATTCAAGGTCATCCAGTCAGTCAGTGTAAAGCCACAATGACCTAGAACGGTACATTCATGTGAAAGATGTTCGTTAGCATGTATCTAATATTCAGTACAAAAGTAAGATTGAATAAACATACACAACAGTAATCGAATCATGTTTTTTTTTTTATGTTTACTGAAAGATGGAAAACGATTAATATATTTTCATATCCATTTTAAATGTATTGTTTATTTTTAAATAATAATTTAACATTGAACATTTTGTTTAAATAAGTCTCGTTAATTTTTCAAGAGACTTATCTTTAGCATATATAAGAGAAAATTTTACATAATGTGGGATGGAAATTTCAGTAATTAGGGTTTGTTATGTTAAAACTATTATCGAGTAAATTTGAGGGTAAACTGTGTTAAAACAACTGAGAATGAATGATATTTTCATGAATTTACATTATGGTGGAAATAAGTATGTAGTTTTTTTTGTTCGAATCATATTTTCTGATCATCTTATCTTAGTGGGTTGATTTTCCAAGGGATGGGGTCAATAACCAATGCCCAACCCACCTCCTTTATCCCTGCTTGGAACCGGTAGTAACCCTAGTGGGGCTTCAGGAGAAAGTGGATAGGACGCATTACGATAATCATCCAAATGAGTCATGTGGCTATCCTTAACTTGGAATCATCAAGACCAAATAAAACACTACGCCGAGAATTGAAAGTTGGCCTGAAAACAATGAACAGAAGTCGGATAGAACTGGAAAGGAAGGCCCAGGACAGAGTAGGTTGAAGGATGCTGGTCTTCGGTTCATGGTCAATGCGGAGTAACATGCATGCATAAATAAGTAAGTAAGTATTTAGTTTGATATGCACTTACCTCAATACCTTCGGTTTGATTTGAATAGTTGAACCTATTTCAATCAAGCAAGGTAATATGAACAGGATCAAAAGGTAAGACTTAAATAAGTGTGAAAATCGATAAATATGACATTGTAAATATGCATCCACATACTAAGTTATTCAGTCGGAATCAGATTGTAAACAATTTATATAAAAATTACTGTATTAATGTATCACTTTGATTTACTTTAAATTCTTTTTACGAATTTTGGTGTTTTTGCTAAGCATCGTCAAATTCAGAGTTTCAGTACCCGACTAAAAGTCACTTAACACATTCCATAGACATAGAAGAGAGTTAATGCATGAACTCGTTAGTTTCTATTCACAATTAGACTAAATGTGTAGTTTTCAATCAAAATATTTTTTCTATTCCAAATGGTCAGTCTAACTTTTTTTCTTGAAAATAATTCTATAGATTAATACTTACTTACTTACTTACGCCTGTTACCCCCGATGGAGCATAGGCCGCCCACCAGTTTTCTCCAACCAACTCTGTCCTGGGCTTCTCTCTCCAGTTCTGTCCAATGTTTGTTCATTCCTCTCATATCTTTCTCTATTTCTCGGCGTAGTGTGTTCCTTGGCCTTCATCTTTTCCTTTTGCCTTGAGGGTTCCATGTGAGGGCTTGTCTTGTGACGCAGTTAGGTGCTTTCCGCAATGTGTGTCCTATCCACTTCCACCGCTTCTTCCTGATTTCCTCATCCACTGGAATCTGGTTTGTTCTGTCCCACAGTACGTTGTTGCTGATGGTGTCTGGCCAACAAATCCGAAGTATTTTGCGTAGACAGCTGTTAATAAACACTTGTATCTTCTGGATGATGGCTTTGGTAGTTCTCCAATTTTCCGCTCCATACAGTAGAACTGTCTTGACATTAGTATTGAAAATCCTGATTTCGGTTTTGGTTGAAAGTTGTTTGGAGTTCCAGATATTTCTCAACGGTAGAAATGCAGCCCTCGCTTTGCCAATGCGCGCCCTCACATCTGCATCCGATCCACCTTTCACGTCGATGATGCTGCCCAGATATGTAAAGGTGTTAACTTCCTCCAATCTATAGATTGATGCAACAATTAAATGTTACGTGCTTTGTAGTTGATATCCAGAATATTTCATTTCGATAATCTGATGTATTAACACTTCTATCTGATGTTTCTGTTGATGATGCTGTCTAGAAGAACAATGAAAGCTCCATAATCAAAACAACATCCAGCTCAGTGAATGAAACACAGTATCACACTTATTGTCCGACACACAGAATTTGTCGATGATCACTAATCCACGATAAGAAAATAAAGGATAAGACAATTATATAACATGAATTAAAAGACCAAAATGAATTCTAAATAAGAAATTATAATATCTCTGAATAACTAGGACGTCTACAGAATAAAATTTGAATTACAAGTTTGTAAATAAATGACAATAATTATACAACAAAGTGAAGTATACGGCCACCAGTCAAGGAGTTTTTATAAAAGCTTACAACTAAGAAAAGATAGAAAATGTCATAAGGTACATTGAAATGATGAATCGATCAAGGTGGAAACATCATTAGACATCTGGATGCACTAGTATCATCGTGTGGTGCGCGCTACTTATAAGTATTATATGACTCAAGTAAAAACATAATGTCTGGCAGCAGAAGATGGGGGAAGATCAAGAAAGGAAGAGTGGGAACACGATGGGATTTGTATGAAACGCATGAAAAAGGAAATGTCAGACAATAGATTGATGTTTTGCAACAGGAACAGTCCAGTTCTATATGATGAATTGATATTTTACAAATAAACGATTTACGATATGGTTTTCCTATTTTACCAATTAACTCTGTAATTTGAGATAAATACAATTCGGTTGCTCTCACCTGTATTCTCCTTCACTACAATCGGACTCGTGCTTCATTGACTTCACAAAAAAACAACCTCCAGACTTTTGTGACTTTTATAAATATTTGTCTTGTTCTCACACCCTTAAGTTCATAGATATCGGCATAAGTAATTAAAAAAATATTGAACCTGTACAATTTAATATTTGCATTACGGGGTTGTGAAGATTGTTAACTTACACATTTTTGAAACCATGAATCGATCAATGTTAGACCACCATTAGAAACCTGGAAGCACTGGACAGCCGTCAAGTCCTGGTATGGGACACCTCAGCAGTGCACATCCATGACTCCTGCACCCCACAGGATTCGAACCCAGGACCTTCGGTATTGTGTGCGATCGTTTGTTGATCTGAACCGTCTACTTTCAAATGTTTAATGAGTGTTTAATTTAAAATCGGTTTATGATGTCAATAAAAATAAAAAAAATTCAACACTGTTCATAACTCTCATAATGGTGGAACTTTTGTATTTGTTTGTTAAGAGATGTGATTTATCATCAGCACAACTTATAAAAACATTATTAACCTTGATCACCTTGACCTATTTTTCAATTCAAAAATATCGTACTATTTTTGTTTTTGAATTGTCTAAAAATCGACTAACAATTGTAATTTCACAAATAAATGGTAGGTAATTAACAAATTTTCGTGCCTCATTTTATATTTTGAAATTTTATCACTTAGTAAAACAAATATAAATTTCATTATTCAATCTATTCGCATTACGACTTTCCAATTCATTGTTACTCGCAGGATTCAAACCCAGGACCCTTGGTCTTACATGCGAACGCCTAATCTCTGGGCCATTGAACAGGTATTCAACGGTGTTATTGTCTAGCTCTGACTCAGAGATAACTGATGGTGCTCAACCTTATCTGGTCTACAGAATAACTTACTTAGTTACTTACTTACGCCTGTTACTCCCAGGTCACAGACCAGTATTCTCCAACCTACTCTGTCCTAGGTCTCCATTTCAAGTTCTCTTCAATTTCTGTTCATTCTCCTCATATCTTTCTCTGTTTCTTGGCATAATGTGTTTCTTGGCCTTTCTCTTTTCGTTTGAACCTAAGGGTTCCAAGTGAGAGCTTGTCTTGTGACACAGTTGGTTGCTTTCCGTAATGTACGTCCTGTCCAATTCCAGCTTTTCTTCCTCATTTCCACCTCCACTGTAATCTCTTTTGTTCTCTCCCACAGTAGGTTGCTGCTGATAGTGTCTGGCCAATAGATCCAAAGTATTTTGCGTAAACAACTGTTAATAAATACTTGTTTGTATCTTCTGGATGAAGGATTCCGCCCGATACTGTAGAACTGTCTTGACATTTGCATTGAAAATTCTGACTTTGGTGTTTGTTGACAGTTGTTATGAGTTCTAGTTGTTACTCACTTGTAGAAATACAGCCCTTGCTTTCTCGATCCGCGCCTTCACATATACATTAGATCCACTTTGTTCGTCAATGATGCTGTCCAGATATGTAAAGGTTTTTAAGTCTTCCAAGGCCTCTCCATAAAGAGTGATTCGGTTGGTGCATGTTGTGCTTTATCGCAGAATCTTGCTTTTCCCTTCGTGTATTTTGAGACCTGCTGCTGCTGAGGCTGCTGCTATACTGGTCGTCTTGCATTTGTTGTTGTATGTGCGATAGAAGAGCCAGATCATCTGCAGATTCCAGATGGTCCAGCTGCATCCTAGCTGTCCACTGGATACCGTGCTTCTGTGCAGAGGTTGATGTCCTCATAATCCAGTCGATCACCAGGAGAAAGAGAAACAGTGAGATTAAGCAACCTAGCCTGACACCAGTCCTCACCTTGAACGAGTCTGTCAGCTGTCCTCCGTGTACGATTTTGTAGTTTAATAATCATAAGAATTCCGTATGATATTGACTATTTTCTCAGGCACACCGTAGTGTCGAAGAAGCCTTCATAGTGTTTGTCTCATCGACACTATCAAATGATTTTTCGTAGTCAACGAAGTTGATGTACAGTGGTGAGTTTCATTGAGTCGATTGTTCCACAATGATCCGTAATGTTGCAATTCGGTTCGTATACGATCGATGCTTACGGATTCCAGCATGTTGATTTCGAAGTTGGACGTCTACAAATTCCTTAATTCTGTTTAACAATACCCTGTTGAAGACTTTGCCTAGTATTGAGAGAAGAGTGATGTCTCTTTAGTTCTCACACTTGCTTCGATGAGGTATTCTTGTTTCCAGTCTGTTGGTACTTGTTCTTCATCTCAAATCTCGTTGAAGAGAATGCGGAATATGTTTTTCATTTGCTGCAACTCCTCTTTTCATTGCCTCAGCTGGAATATTGTCTGGTCATGCTGCTTTGCCACTCTTGCTTTTTCTGGTGGTCATACTGAACTCTTCATTTGTTGGTGGGCCGACATCGATTGGGAGGTCTACGCGGTAACTATCGAAGACCAATCGTTTTGGTGGCCTATAACCTTACAGTGACCAAAGTAAAACATTAACACCGTTGGATGCCTGCCCAGTGGTCCAGACTGAAGGTCCTGGGTTCGGATCCTACTAGTAGCGCACTGCTGATGAGTCCCATACTAGAACGAAATGGCTGTTCAGTGCTTCCTGGTTTCTAATGGTAGTCTAACTAACATTGATTGATTCATGATTTCAATAATATTCTCAATTAGATTGAGATGTTTAGCATGTGGCATAAACTCAAAAGCTTTTATTCTATATATTCAAAAAAAAAAATTTATTAAAAAATTCGATTAAAATAGAATTCACTTATTGTTTGTTTAACTTGACTGATAAGAAGATATCACATGATCAGATATATTTTTGTTTTTATTCTGCTTATAGGAAATTTGATTAGACGCTTTTGTTGGATTTGGCATATATGGTAAGAATTAGTTTTCCTGTGTTCGTTTTTTTAGTGGATAAGAAGTTGATTTTCATTTGATATTTTTTTTGAAAGTTTCTAGATGGTCGGGAAAATTTGTAGCTCAGGTGGATCATTGTGATGAATTGGATGTTTTGGCTGTGGGGATTTCATTGTTCTTCTGAATGACAACATCAACCCAAACTTCGCTTTCCGCATAACGTTTGTGCTGTTGATGTTGTTCAGAAGAACAATGAAAGATTTTGAAAGTATACATATTTATTTTCTACGAATTAGCTGCTGCGGTTTATCGTTACAATTTACTTGAAGAAAAAATTGAATGAACTGATAAAGTTCGAGGTTGGAATTAAATCCACAATGGAGATTATGCTTGTATATGTGGTATTTTTGTTCATTGAATGAACGGAAAAAAAGACAGACTCAAAAATGCTTCATACTGAACATATGTTATACATTGAGTTGTGCTACTGATAGGATATTCATCCAACATCCTAAGAGAATTATTGGTCAGTTCCTGTTGGTTAATTTCTACTGGTCAATTTTATAATCGTCCTAGATATCAATGTCACATACTCCAATGTTGTTTCTTATTGACCGTCCTGACTATCAACATCACTTCAAATGTTGCTTCCTATTGCTTGTCTTAACTGTCAATGTCGCAGAACTCGATGCTGCTTCCTATTCGACCAAAATGTATAAATACACATTTTCTGTAACGTTTTATGACCCAGATCCTTATCCTCTTCTGGACTCGGACCTCGTACTTTCTGGATACTTGTAGATTACAGGTTCTACTTCATATCAACTATTCTTATTTTTACTCAATATGGGGTTGGGACACTCGGATTAGAGTAGTAAGTCGTGTCATTGGATCCTCACTCTCGTTTTTCGACCAAGGCAAACTCGTAATAGTTTAAGTATATCAAGTTGACGTGTTTAAGTGTAGGCGTAACAGCTACAAATTCATGAACAAGTATTCTATCCAATGAATTAAAGCATATACTGTTTTTTTACCAGTCATAGAACAGACAGTCACAGTATGTTTTGAAAAAGAAAACAGGTTTTAATATAGGCGTCGACTTCTTTATACTTTGAACCATTCTAACGTTAAGATAGAATTAATCGTAGCTGTTATACTAAATTTTTTTGAAACCATGAACCGATCAATGTTAGACCACCATTAAAAACCTCGAAGCACTGCAAGACGGCCGTTTCGTCCTGGTGTGGGACTCCTCAGCAGTGAGCATCCATGACTCTAGCACCCCGCAGGATTCGAACCCAGGACCTTCGGTATTGTGCGAGAACGCCTAACCATCGGACCACTGAGCTGGTATCTAACGGTGTTAATGTCTAACTTGATCAATTTACGGAGTTGCGCAACCTCATACACTGTCTTCGGTAGTTACTTTCTACACCCGGACAGGTTGAACTTCACTGGTCACATCTTCCCACTAGAACTCGGAGATCCCTCATGAAGCTAGTCACTAGTAAGCACAGATAATTTGCATTATGGTGTTGTGAGGATTGTTAAGTGGTCCGATGGTTAGGCGTTCTCGCACAATACCGAAGGTCCTGGGTTCGAATCCTGCGGGGTGCAGGAGTCGTGGATGCGCACTGCCACTGAGGAGTCCCATACCAGGACGAAACGGCCGTCTTTCAGTGCTTCCAGGTTTCTAATGGTGGTCTAACATTGATTGATTCATGGATTCAAAAAACTTAACAATCTTCACAACCCTGTAATGCATGTTATACTAAAGTTTCCCATAAAAAGTTCAGGATCAGTGTGAAGTCGTACAAATGAAAGTGAACTGCATAAATACTCATTTTATTTATTCTTTGTAATTAGTTTGAAATAATTCACTTATTTTCGCTCGTACTTAACACTAATAACAGTTTTTTTATTCATACTACATCTAGTTTGTAACAGGATTTCACCGCCTAATATTTTTTCATACCAGCTCATTTAAACATCAGCTTGATTTAATACCTAGATATTCGTTCAATGATGACATATATATTATTTTAATTGACATATTACTATTGTTGTTACTAATACTGATCAGTGGTAATAATTAACACTGAACAGCATGATTCAGAAATGGGTTGTTCTTTCAATTAATAGCAAAATCGTATCATGGGTAAATGAATCACTAACTGACTAATGAATGACCAATATGTGTAGGCGTCAACTTTGTCAAATTAGCTAATCAGGTTCAATTTTCAAAATATGAAATACTTTCATTTGATTGGTTCAAAATCAATCAGTAATCTAATTTACTAGACTTATTAGTAAAATAATCTTAGTCAGTCTAAAAACATGAAATTTTTATGAACACGTGGATATAACTGACATCTTATTGGATGTAAAGTTACAGTTGAATTAGGCGGAAATTAAATTCATCTCTGAGAAGAATATACACCCAATTATGACTGAATCAGTGCTAAGGCAAAGAAAAAGACCAGATTGTGGATTGATACATCACACAATTAATCCTGTACAAATGCAACTACCATATCCCTATATATTCGATAACCATATCAAAAATACAATCATATGCATAATTGACTTAACCGGTCAATAGTCAAATGTGAAATCACTAAACTGAGAGTAACTGACATCAAATTCTTAGGATGGTCTCTCAGAATGTGCGATAAAAAGCTTTCAGAGAGGCTATAAATGAGTTGAAAGGATTCCATCCAACCACAACCTAACAGAATTTCCAGGATGTCGTTGTAGCATACAGTGAATCGAAGAATTGTCTAACATTCCTGTTTGCAGATTCGATGATGATAAAAATGTTTACCGCTTGTACAAAAAACCAGCCGTGGAATATAAAGCGTTCTTTCTCGAATTTAATACTTTTTATGGTCAAGTTGTCAGGTAGATTTAGCCTAGATTTGGCCTGGAAACCGAATCGAGCGTTCATCAGGTAGTTATATCATAACTAATGACTATTCTAACGTTTATCAATGGATTGATTGTGGCGAATTAAAATTTCAATCCAGAAGTCAGTGGAACAACACTAGCGACCAAAAACAGCTTCATATGTCGGTCATTCCTTCAGAATCCTGGAGTCAATGTACACTGTTGTTTTTAAATCAGGGTTTTTCAATTCCACTCGATGAATCCTCTGTACCCACTTAACCGGTTTAAGCACTGAAAATTATCTTTTAATCTTCTCATTTTTGTAAACATGTTATGCTCGTCAAATTATGTGCTTGAACTATTACGAGTTCACCTTAGTCGGTAAACGAGATCGGAAACAAATGATCCAGTGACACGACAGGCTAGTCTAATCCGAGCATCCCAATGTCCCTCTAACAAGAGGAAGAAGTCTTGACAAGATGTATAAAGTGTATTCTACCAGCAACCAGAAAATATGAGGTGCACAAGCACACAAATCGAGTTATTTATACATGAGACAGCCACAAAATAGCCTACAAAAATAGTACATCAACCAATAACAGTCAAGGAATTTCCGGGTAGGAAATTCAATCTCAAGGTCAGCTGATCAGCTCATGTTCGAAAACATAAAATTAAAAATCAGGACCTTTATCAAGTGAGTTCTGGTGATCTAACGTCCCCAACGAAACAAAGCCCTCGTCATAAGAAGGCAAGTCAGCAGAACTTTCCTGACAATATCCAGACAAGCGGGGCAATATGAGAGCATTTGGAATAGGGAGAGCAAACTCTTCCCACTCTTGGCTGTTCCAAGGACTTCGGCTAACCAATAAATTTTCGAGTTATTATGATATAAATTATATTATAAAACTTTCTAATTGAATAAAATAGGTTAACACTCTAATTGCTTAAATTAATTTACAGTTTTGAAATTATCAATCAGTCATCATTAGACTACCACTAAAAACCTGTAAGCGCTGAACAGCCATTTCGTCCTGATATGGCACTCATCGGCAGTGCGCATCCACGACTCCTGCTACTCACAGGATTCGGACACGGCACCTTCGGTCTTGTACATGAACGCCTAACCTCTGGACCACTGGGCCGGCATCCAACGGTTTTAATATCTAACTCTGATTGATCAAGGGATTTTCCCCGACCTCACCTACTCGTCTTTGGTAGTTACTACCTACACCCGACAGGGATGAACTCCACTGGTCACATCTTTTCATCACTAGAACTCCAAGAATTCCCTTACGAATATAGTCAGTAGTAAGCACATTTTACGATTTGAATTGATCAATATTTAAAATGATTACTCCCACCAAACAACGCGAAACTTAAAACCAACATATACTACTAACCAAATAAACAATGTTTTCATTCATTTTTTTTGGTAATATACAAAAATACTGTATATTTTCTCATGTCAAAAAAACATAAATATATATATATCAAATATCTAAATATAATTAGATAATTTTCTCGGATAAAATTTAAAAAAAAAACAATTTTCATTTTTATATAAAAATTAATTTTTTTTAATTACAGAGTAAAACTAATGAATTATTGATTGAATTTTGCTATATATATATATATATTTTTACTACGTCGTATTTGATTATACGCATTTATTATGATTGTCATAAACTTCGTAAATGAGGAAACAATTAAAAATTTACTGATAATAAATAAATTATTTTTTTAATTTTTAAAGCGAGTGATTATTGAAATTGATATCATGAGGAGATGAAAAACAATAATTTTTTTTCTAAATTTTCTAAACAATGTCGAACAATCAAAATTGTTATTCTTCAAATTTTTATCAAAATGGATTCAAGGATAAATTAACTACTGGTCGATTGTTTCATTGAAATAATGAATTGATTGTTGTTCGGGTATTGTTATAAACTTTGAAGCACTGGATGGTTGTTTCGTCCTAGGAAGGGGACTCATCAACAGGGAGCATTCATCATCCCTGTTCGTGAGAATTGAACCTAAGACCTTTGGTCTCTTAAGCGAACGCATAACTTGAAAACCACTGGGCTGGTATTTAACGGTATTGATATCTAAGTTTGAATTTTTTTTCTGGTTAGCGTTTTTTTGGCAAGTTAGATTTCGACGAAATAGGGTCGCCAACCCCATGTCCAACCCTCCTCCTTTACCCGGGCTTGGGACCGGCAGTAGCCCCGAAGGTTCTACTGGCGGAGTTGATGACTTGGCTCTTCTATCGCACACGCAACAACAAAGGTAAGAGAAGACGACCAGTGTAGCAGCAGCCTCTGCAGCAGTAGGTCTCAACATACATAAAGGAAAAAGCAAAATTCTTCGATGCAACACAACATGCACCAACCAAATCACGCTTGATGGAGATGCCTTGGAGGACATTAACACCTTTACATATCTTGGCAGCATCATCGACAATCAAGGTGGATCCGATGGATGGTCCTCACATGGAACCCTCAAGGCAAAAGGAAAATAGAAAGGCCAAAAAATACATTACGCCGAGAAATAGAGAAAGATATGAGAGGAATGAACAAACATTGGACAGAACTGGAGAGGGAAGCCCAGGACAGAGTTGGTTGGAGAAAACTTGTGGGCGGCCTATGCTCCATTGTGGGTAACAGGCGTGAGTAAGTAAGTAAGTAATATCTAAGTTTGTTCAATCTAAGATGTTGCACAACTGTCTGTAGTCGACGGACTTAAACTCCACTGGTCATGACTTCTCACTAGCACCCCGGTAATTTCCTCACAAAGCTTATCACTGGTGAGCACTATAAACAATTTGTTGTTTCTGAAGTTTACATAATGATCATTAACTGATGGTTATTGATAATGAATGACTAAAGTTAAAAGTATATACAATGATATAGGAGTATTCACTATTTGAAAACTTACCGAAATATATAAGAGGGAAAATCATCTAAAAACTTTCAGTTACAGAAATTACTTACTTACTTTCTTATTCCTGTTACCCTTAATAGGGCGTAGACTGCCGGCCAGCATTCTCTAACCAACACTGTTCTGGGCCATCGTTTTCTTTTCTACCCAATAGCTGTTCATTATTTTCATGTCTGTTTCCGTTTCTCCCCATAGCGTGTTCGTTAGTCTACCTCTTTCTCATTAAGTCTTGACAGTTACAAGATTAATGCTTGCCTCGTGATGCAGATAGGTGCTGTCCTCAATGTGTGTCCTAACCACCTCCACCACTTTTCCCCGACTTTTTCCTTGACTGTAATCAGGGTTGTTTTCTCCTACAGAACGTTGTTGCCGATGATGTTCGGTGGACGGATCCTCAGTATCATGCGTAGACAACTGTTAATAAACACTTGTATTTTGTGGATTATGGCTTTCATGTTTAAACCATTACGTAATAAGAAGTGTCTACATAATTAGATAGTGAAGAATATAAACGGAAAGAGGCAGAAAATTACCAACAAATACAGGATGTGAACATAATGCTAATCCGGTCTTAAATAGCAGCTTATAGTAGTTTTAATTAATTATGGTGACTAAAATATTGTTTGCACTGTATTGGGTCTTGTGTACTCAAGATATATTAACAGGAGAATAATTTTATGACATTTTCCTCTTAATGAGATTATCGATTAGTTCAGCTACATTGCCATAAGCCAAGTGACATTCCAAAGTACCTTTTTAACACATTAACCAATAAAGAACAAGCTGGATCGTAACGTTCGTTCATTGGTCCTCGAACTCCTTCTCTAACCCAGCGGTTTAGGAAAAAAAGGCAGGTCAGTCCTCTGTTGCATAACATTCAATTCTGACTAAAAACCCATACAAGAATACTCTTGATAGGTTTAACAGCACAGTAATATAATACACGAAAATCTGCATAGCTCAGCCATGCATGCGTAGTAGTGATAAACAATGAGAGTAACTGAAGTGGAATAATCAACAACATTGATCTATCTCAGCGAGTAAGTCACGTGACAATGATTGATGATGAATATGTATAACTAGTTATCCATTCATCTCCAAAAAAAAATCATCCTTCTGAACAATCCTTCATTGTCTTAATTCTATTAATAGGATATTTATTGACTTGTTGTTAATTTTGTCTCATTGGTAAAGAAAACACCTTGGACAGACAATGCATAGATGTGTATCTATATATACCTACATATATGTTTACATGTATCATCTGTATGCGAGGAAACGAGGGAGAGAGAGAGAGGGAGTGTGACTGTGTGTAGGTGTGTGTACATATTTCACATGTGAACTAAAATTTGGACATTTGGAGTCGATTTTTGTCGAGAGAATGAAAAAAGAAAAAAATGAGTTTTTCTCTTACATAAAATGCTAATGTAAATAAATAAGCTGTTGTTCGTATTGTTGCTGTAAGCAAAAAAACCCCAATGCAGTTCACTAACGAGAAAGCGAGGGTGTATATTGTTTTTTTTTACTGTTCGTTTCCATTTACCACACAATTTGTGTATATGCGTAGGTGATTGATTAATTAATTAATAGGACAGAACTAGTAAAAAACAATTGCCAATTAAAAATGTTTAAATTGAATTGGGTTTTTTTCAATTTTTTTTTTAATGAAAGTTGAATAATTATGAAAAGTAATAATGATGATTGAAACCGAGTGACCATCTGGTTAAAGGTTTTAGACACTTAGAAGTTGCTGTCTAAAATTCCACTTGAATCAGTGGATGAGACAGACAGACAGACAGATACAATGCAGAACTTCGTACGTAAGTACATCAGTTCAGGTTGCCATGCCCCATCAGCACGGAGACGCAACTATCAGTTCAAATCCAAGAGTGACAGTGATAGTAGAAGTATTAGCAGTAATGGAGAAGATTAGGGAGCGAATATATGATTCGAGAAGTATGATTCAATGAGATAAATTTAGAAGGAGAAAGGTAGAGATGATGAGGAATTCAGAAGGTAAGAATTAGAAAGAACACAAAGAATGGATGCACCTGAGACAATGTAAACGATTCTGAGCCATGTCATTCAAGGTCTCTAACCATCGGAGACTTTTATCTCGTGGACCCCATCCAGGTAACCAGAGAGCCTACATCTACCAACATGACTCAGTCCACTTGTCAGTGACTTCATGGATTTCTGCCATGTTTTGTTTTGGCCTCCCCTAACTTTCTTCTAACCTACTCCTACACCACAAAACATAGCTCGTCAAGGCAGTCTGTGTTTGGGCATACGTAACACATGTCCCAACCACCTCAACTGATGAAGTTTCACTACTTCATCTATTGATTTGCCATTCCTACCTACAACTCGTTTCCTAACGACAGCAGTGCTGATACGGTTGTCCCACGATATACGAGCAATGCTTCGGAGGCATCGATGATCGAAGACTAGTAACCTACGAATGTCCTCTACTTTTAACGGCCATGTTTCGCATCCGTATAGTAGGACGGAGCCAGTACATCCGACCTTTGGTTAGCAAACGGATTCTTGCCTACGCCATAAGTGTCGCAGGTTGGCAAAAGCCGGTCGAGCCTTCTGAATCCGAGCTGAGATTTCGTCAGTCACCAGGCCATCGGCACTGATGAGACTCCCAAGATAAGTGAGGCGGTCTACACGTTCGACTACTTCACTCCCTATCACTAGTTTAGGTGCCGATGCAACCCAATCTTGAAGCAAAATTTTACTTTTCGAGGGTAGGGAACCGCATCCCGAATATGCTTGGATTGTTGCTTAAGTTGGTCAGAAGACTCTGCATTTTGTCAGCGTCTTCACCGAATAGAACTATGTCATCTGCATATTCTAGGTCAGTAAGCGATTTTCCTGGTAGAAAGTCGACTCCTGAAGATTCAGACGAAGAAAAGGCTACATCTTGCAGCATGTCTATGGCAACATTAAACAAAAATGTGGAAAGTGAACATCCCTGGCGTACACCACTTGAAGTAATGAATTCCGTTGACAGTTCGCCATAAGCTCTCACTCGACCAGTAGTTTTAGAGTAGAGACCTTGCATAAGGTTAATGTACAGTGGATGAAGTATGAACTGAATAAATATTCAACCTAATACATTATATCACATTCAGTATTGAATCATGTAATCTTGTCCTAATTCAATAAGATCAGAATTCGACAGAGTAAAGGAACGAGTGAACGGACAATAGATCAATTATGATACATTGTATATTGTAAAAATTACATGACATAAGTTATATGAGTTATGAGTTTCGTTCTCTGAGCTGGCTGGATGTTTTGGTTGTGGCGCTTTTATTGTTTTTCTGAAAAATGACATGAGCACAAACTTTAGAGAGAAGAAGTGGAGCATTCGAATTTCTTCACGTAATAACTCTTAGCTTGTTCTGTGGACATAGATCATCGTTGGTCATTATTGACCTTAAACCTGTCGTTTTCTGCACCTTTTCTTTTGATTTTATCCCACTTTGATGAATTTCTTGATGCTATGTTTGTTGCATTCTGTAGAAATATGTAGATATCACCAAGTTACTTTTGAGCAGAAACTTGGCGAACTATGTATGCCATTATTCATATGATGCAGGTGTTTTTTAACAGTTATCTATGAAAAAGTAATGAGTATACGCTGGCCGGATACCAACAGCAATAACCTACTACAGCAGAGAACAAACCAGATTCCTATCAAGCAAGAAATTAGGAAAAAGCGATGGAGGTGGATAGGATGCACAATGCAAAAATCACTCAACTGCTTCACCAGGAAAGCCCTAATCTGGAACCTTCTCGGATTGGAGACAGATATGAAAAGAATGAATGGCAATTGAGTAGAACTGAAAAGCTAGGTCCAAGACAGAGTGAGTTAGAGAATTCCGGCCAGTGACCTCCATTAATCGTGACATGCGTAAGTAAATAAGCAATTCACTTGCCTTTCATATTCAAAGATTAGATATCTATCAATGTCTGTGATACGATTTATCAGATTGAAATTGAAGACGGCCTTCATATTCATTTTTTACTTAAGGTTACTAAAATGACAGAATGATAAAGTACACATTTGGATAAGGTAATGACTATAATTATATTGATAATTTCTAAAGAGAACAGCACTTCAAAGGAGAGATCAATTAACCAATCCGGAGAAAGTATTTAAGTATGCTGGTTATCAGTAGTTAGATAATAGAATGATCTACTGATCACAAAATGAAATCACCTGGAGATGCTTCTTTAGATTTGATCTACAAATATTTTACGTTGCCTCATTTTTCCTTATCATTGAAAACACACTAATAATGATAATAATGGCTTTATTCAACATTAGGTGTTTAGTACAATACGTAGTTCTCAGCACGCAATATTTCATACGTTTGTACATTATAGAATGTATCATAACTAATCTGTGGTTCGTTTTCTCTTTCCTCTACCCTATCTAATTCAAATCTGAGTAGTTAATCAAGTAGGAATTTGATTGAATACTGACGGGTAACATGTGATAACTGTTATATCTTCAAGAGTGTGATGACACAGGCTGACCCAGTCAACTTCTTTCTTCCTTCAAAATGTGTCAATATGAACGTGAGAAAGGCCGTTGGATAAACAGTATCATTTTT
>OX103976.1:12886020-12890908 GCA_944470395.2 Schistosoma turkestanicum | reverse complement strand
CATAACTTGAAAACCACTGGGCTGGTATTTAACGGTTTGATATCTAAATTTGAATTTTTTTTCCTGGTTAGCGTTTTTTTGGCAAGTTAGATTTCGACGAAATAGGGTCGCCAACCCCATATCCCACCCTCCTCCTTTACCCGGGCTTGGGACAGGCAGTAGCCCCGAAGGTTCTACTGGCGGACAACATGGCTCTTCTATCGCACACGCAACAACAAAAGCAGGAGAAGACGACCAGTGTAGCAGCAGACTCTGCAGCAGTAGGTCTCAACATACATAATGGAAAAAGCAAAATTCTTCGATGCAACACAACATGCACCAACCAAATCACGCTTGATGGAGATGCCTTGGAGGACATTAACACCTTTACATATCTTGGCAGCATCATCGACAATCAAGGTGGATCCGATGGATGGTCCTCACATGGAACCCTCAAGGCAAAAGGAAAATAGAAAGGCCAAAAAATACATTACGCCGAGAAATAGAGAAAGATATGAGAGGAATGAACAAACATTGGACAGAACTGGAGAGGGAAGCCCAGGACAGAGTTGGTTGGAGAAAACTTGTGGGCGGCCTATGCTCCATTGTGGGTAACAGGCGTAAGTAAGTAAGTAATATCTAAGTTTGTTCAATCTAAGATGTTGCACAACTGTCTGCAGTCGACAGGCTTAAACTCCACTGGTCATGACTTCTCACTAGCACTCCGGTAATTTCCTCACAAAGCTTATCACTGGTGAGCACTATAAACATTTTGTTGTTTCTGAAGTTTACATAATGATCATTAACCGATGGTTATTGATAATGAATGACCAAAGTTAAGATTATATACAATGATATAGGCGTATTCACTATTTGAAAACTTACCGAAATATATAAGAGGGAAAATCATCTAAAAACTTTCAGTTACAGAAATTACTTACTTACTTTCTTATTCCTGTTACCCTTAATAGGGCGTAGACTGCCGGCCAGCATTCTCTAACCAACACTGTTCTGGGCCATCGTTTTCTTTTCTACCCAATAGCTGTTCATTATTTTCATGTCTGTTTCCGTTTCTCCCCATAGCATGTTCGTTGGTCTACCTCTTTCTCCTTAATTCTTGACAGTTACAAGTTTAAACTTGCCTTGTGATGCAGTTAAGTGCTTTCCTCAATGTGTGTCCTAACCACCTTCACCGCTTTTACCCGACTTCTTCCTCGGATGTAGTCTGGGTTGTTTACTGCAACAGAACGTTGTTGCTGATGGTGTTCGGCGAACAGATCCTCAGTATCATGCATAGACAACTGTTAATAAACGCTTTTATTTTGCCGATTATGGCTTTCATGTTTAAACCATTACGTAATAAGAAGTGTCTACATAATTAGATAGTGAAGAATATAAACGGAAAGAGGCAGAAAATTACCAACAAATACAGGATGTGAAGATAATGCTAATCCGGTCTTAAATAGCAGCTTATAGTAGTTTTAATTAATTATGGTGACTAAAATATTGTTTGCACTGTACTGGGTCTTGTGTACTCAAGATATATTAACAGGAGAGTAATTTTATGACATTTTCCTCTTAATGAGATTATCGATTAGTTCAGCTACATTGCCATAAGCCAAGTGACATTCCAAAGTACCTTTTTAACACATTAACCAATAAAGAACAAGCACGATCTTAACGTTCGTTCATTGGTCCTCGAACTCCTTCTCTAATCCAACGGTTTAGGATAAAAGGTAGGTCAGTCCTCTGTTGCATAACATTCAATTCTGACTAAAAACCCATACAAGAATACTCTTGATAGGTTTAACAGCACAGTAATATAATACACGAAAATCTGCATAGCTCAGCCATGCATGCGTAGTAGTGATAAACAATGAGAGTAATTGGAGTGGAATAATCAACATCATTGATCAGTCTCAGCGAGTAAGTCACGTGACAATGATTGATGATGAATATATGACTAGTTATCCATTCATCTCGACAATAAAATCATCCTTCTGAACAATCCTTCATTGTCCTAATTCTATTAATAGGATATCTATTGACTTGTTGTTAATTTTGTCTCATTGGTAAAGAAAATACTTTGGACAGACAATGCATATATGTGTATCTATGTATACTTACGTATATGTTTACATGTATCATCTGTATGCGAGGAAACGAGAGAGAGAGAGAGGGAGTGTGACTGTGTGCGTGTGTGTGTGTACATATTTCACATGTGAACTAAAATTTGGACATTTGGAGTCGATTTTTGTCGAGAGAATGAAAAAAGAAAAAAATGAGTTTTTCTCTTACATAAAATGCTAATGTAAATAAATAAATATTGTTGCTGTAAGCAAAAAAACCCCAATGCAGTTCACTAACGAGAAAGCGAGGGTGTATATTGTATTTTTTTCACTGTTCGTTTCCATTTACCACACAATTTGTGTATATGCGTAGGTGATTGATTAATTAATTACTAGGACAGAACTAGTAAAAAACAATTGCCAATTAAAAATGTTTAAATTGAATTGGGTTTTTTTCAATTTTTTTTTTAATGAAAGTTGAATAATTATGAAAAGTAATAATGATGATTGAAACCGAGTGACTATCTGGTTAAAGGTTTTAGACACTTGGAGGTTGCTGTTTCAATTACATTTGAATCAGTGGATGAGACAGACAGACAGACAGATACAACGCAGAACTTCGTACGTAAGTACATCAGTTCAGGTTGCCATGCCCCATCAGCACGGAGACGCAACTATCAGTTCAAATCCAAGAGTGATAGTGATAGTAGAAGTATTAGCAGCAATGGAGAAGATTAGAGAGCGAAGATGTGATTCGAGAAGTATAATTCAGTAAGATAAATTTAGAAGGAAAAAGGTAGAGATGATGAGGAATTCAGAAGGTAAGAATTAAAGAGAACACAAAGAATGGATGCACCTGCGACAGTGTAAACGATTTTCAGCCATGTCATTCAAGGTCTCTAACCATAAGTGACTATCGTCTCGCGGACCCCAACCAGATAGCCTACATCTACCAACATGACTCAGTCCACTTGTCAGTGACTTCATGGATTTCTGCCATGTTTTGGTTTGGCCTCCCCTAACTTTCTTCTAACCTACTCCTACACCACAAAACATAGCTCGTCAAGGCAGTCTGTGTTTGGGCATACGTAACACATGTCCCAACCACCTCAACTGATGAAGTTTCACTACTTCATCTATTGATTTGCCATTCCTACCTACAACTCGTTTCCTAACGACAGCAGTGCTGATACGGTTGTCCCACGATATACGAGCAATGCTTCGGAGGCATCGATGATCGAAGACTAGTAACCTACGAATGTCCTCTACTTTTAACGGCCATGTTTCGCATCCGTATAGTAGGACGGAGCCAGTACATCCGACCTTTGGTTAGCAAACGGATTCTTGCCTACGCCATAAGTGTCGCAGGTTGGCAAAAGCCGGTCGAGCCTTCTGAATCCGAGCTGAGATTTCGTCAGTCACCAGGCCATCGGCACTGATGAGACTCCCAAGATAAGTGAGGCGGTCTACACGTTCGACTACTTCACTCCCTATCACTAGTTTAGGTGCCGATGCAACCCAATCTTGAAGCAAAATTTTACTTTTCGAGGGTAGGGAACCGCATCCCGAATATGCTTGGATTGTTGCTTAAGTTGGTCAGAAGACTCTGCATTTTGTCAGCGTCTTCACCGAATAGAACTATGTCATCTGCATATTCTAGGTCAGTAAGCGATTTTCCTGGTAGAAAGTCGACTCCTGAAGATTCAGACGAAGAAAAGGCTACATCTTGCAGCATGTCTATGGCAACATTAAACAAAAATGTGGAAAGTGAACATCCCTGGCGTACACCACTTGAAGTAATGAATTCCGTTGACAGTTCGCCATAAGCTCTCACTCGACCAGTAGTTTTAGAGTAGAGACCTTGCATAAGGTTAATGTACAGTGGATGAAGTATGAACTGAATAAATATTCAACCTAATACATTATATCACATTCAGTATTGAATCATGTAATCTTGTCCTAATTCAATAAGATCAGAATTCGACAGAGTAAAGGAACGAGTGAACGGACAATAGATCAATTATGATACATTGTATATTGTAAAAATTACATGACATAAGTTATATGAGTTATGAGTTTCGTTCTCTGAGCTGGCTGGATGTTTTGGTTGTGGCGCTTTTATTGTTTTTCTGAAAAATGACATGAGCACAAACTTTAGAGAGAAGAAGTGGAGCATTCGAATTTCTTCACGTAATAACTCTTAGCTTGTTCTGTGGACATAGATCATCGTTGGTCATTATTGACCTTAAACCTGTCGTTTTCTGCACCTTTTCTTTTGATTTTATCCCACTTTGATGAATTTCTTGATGCTATGTTTGTTGCATTCTGTAGAAATATGTAGATATCACCAAGTTACTTTTGAGCAGAAACTTGGCGAACTATGTATGCCATTATTCATATGATGCAGGTGTTTTTTAACAGTTATCTATGAAAAAGTAATGAGTATACGCTGGCCGGATACCAACAGCAATAACCTACTACAGCAGAGAACAAACCAGATTCCTATCAAGCAAGAAATTAGGAAAAAGCGATGGAGGTGGATAGGATGCACAATGCAAAAATCACTCAACTGCTTCACCAGGAAAGCCCTAATCTGGAACCTTCTCGGATTGGAGACAGATATGAAAAGAATGAATGGCAATTGAGTAGAACTGAAAAGCTAGGTCCAAGACAGAGTGAGTTAGAGAATTCCGGCCAGTGACCTCCATTAATCGTGACATGCGTAAGTAAATAAGCAATTCACTTGCCTTTCATATTCAAAGATTAGATATCTATCAATGTCTGTGATACGATTTATCAGATTGAAATTGAAGACGGCCATCATATTCATTTTTTATTTA
>OX103976.1:12871020-12881020 GCA_944470395.2 Schistosoma turkestanicum | reverse complement strand
TAATCGTATGTGAAGAAATCCTCATCAATCACCCTTATTCGACATTTGTATTACTGTTGATGTTATTTACGAAGATAATGAAACCTTCATTACTAAACTATCCAGCCTGGAGAAGAAAATTCCACCAAAACTGTATAGACTGATTAGTAATAGATGTGAGTTGGTTCTGATTTCATCATAATTCAATCCTGAACATCAACCAAATCGGGAAATACAAATATAATAATACTCATTGAGCAAGCTAACAACTGTCAGAAGTTAATAACTTATAATCCATAATGTACAAGCGCTTTTAAAAAGGTAGGTACTCACTTTGAATCTCAACGAGGAGGACATCAACACTGAGATGAAAATACATCGAGCTGACATGTTCCACATGGAACACGATGCATGTCCTGCATTCCTGTTTAATAAAAAATCTGATTACTTACTATACTTAGTAAGTATAAACCATCTATTTTTTTTAAATTATACCCGCTCCTGTACTTTAGTCAATTAAAAATCAATATGTTAGTATCAATCTGAGTCTTATCTCATGTACCACATGTATATATATGTTGTTTGTCTAAAAAAAATTACTAATTAAGTTTCTATTTATTTCAGGCTACTACATCCAGACCTACACACGTTCCTCTATCGAACTTTTTATTCAATTATTGATTTTAATGTTATTTAATAAAATTAATTATTATTTTGAAAAAAATTAAATAGCAACTACATACTGGCATGAAAAACAATTCTCTCCTCTGTACATTGGACAATGTTACTTTACTAGACTTTATTAAGAAGAATAGGGATCAGTTGTAGTTTTAAAAATTTAACTTGAACACTTATAACTAATACACAGAAGCTAGCAAAATCAAACAGTTTTGGAGATGATATTTAGTTTAAAAAACTGTCTATCACCTAAATGGAATTTTTAAAAAAATTTTTACTATTATTCTGATTAAAGATTGATGAGTATGTTCAATGTATTATTTCACTGAATATACAAACAAATCAGTTTATTTTTTATAATAACTTACTACCCGAATCTTGACAGTTGATATTGACCTGTTGGCTGTGGGTGTAAAAAATGCCGCAGACAATGGATTTTCATCCCGCAACACCATGCATGGGTTAACCAAAAAATTAGACATCAACACTGGTGGACGCCAGGTCATTGATCTAGAGGTTAAGCACTCACACAGCAGACCGAAGGTCTTGGGTTCGATTCCCGTGACCGGGAGTCATGAATGCGCACAGCTAATGAGTCCATATACATATATATCAGGACGAGACAGCTATCCAATGCTTTCAAGTTTCTAACGTTGGTCTAATAATGGTTGATTCATGATTGCAAATGAGAAATTCAATGTTTACCATAATATTTTGTTGTATATTTCAATAATTAATTGTATTTCATTGATAAATTATATGTCTCAGTGAATTTATTGATTCATGTGAATGATATATGCCGCTAATATATCAAATTTTCGATTAAACACTAATTCAAATTTAAATTTAAATTATTGATAATAATTATCACAAATCATTTTGCAATATTTCTTCAATTAATAAATGTTATTTCATTAATGTTGAATAAAATAAATTAGTCTACTTTTAATCAGTCTTGTTTAATTCTGCGTTGTTAATATAAAACATTCACTTTCTATTATAAATAACTTACTTACTTACTTACGCCTGTTACCCCCAATGGAGCATAGGCCGCCCACCAGTTTTCTCCAACCAACTCTGTCCTGGGCTTCCTTCTTCAGTTCTGTCCAATGTTTGTTCATTCCTCTCATATCTTTCTCTATTTCTCGGCGTAATGTATTCTTTGGCCTTCCTCTTTTCCTTTGGCCTCGAGGGTTCCATGTGAGGTCTTGCCTCGTGACGCAGTTAGGTGCTTTCTGAAATGTGTGTTCTATCCACTTCCACCTTCTCTTCCTGATTTCCTCCTCCACTGGAATCTGACTTGTTCTCTCCCACAGTTCACTGATGCCAAGCACCTCGAGGTTGTATCTTTTCATTTCTGCCGCAACTTGAAATAGTCTTCCAGTCTCCCACAATGTACGAACGTTCCATGTACCTAAAAAAATGGTTGCTCTGGTTGTCAGAAGAGGGATCGGCCCCGTGACTTCCGAGGGAACTCGGCTTTCATCACGCGACGTCATAATTCTTCTTCCAACTCCCATGGCAGAGTTAAAATGGTTTGAATTATTTTTTCTGGTTAGCGTTTTTTTTGGCAAGTGAGATTTCAACGGAATGGGGTCGCCAACCCCATGTCCAACCCTCCTCCTTTATACGGGCTTGGGACCGGCAGTAGCCCCTAAGGTTCTACTGGCGGAGTTCAGCTTTCATTTTACTCATGAATAATTTTTTTACGTGATTTACTGTCCATAAATTAAAATTGATTCATAATCTACCTGGATCTCAATTTCATAGTACAAATTTCATGTTACAGGTGCGCATTGTTGAGATTTATATATATACGTCATATATCGTGGGACAACCGAATGAGCAATGCTGTCGTTAGGAAACGAGTTCTAGGTAAGGATGGCAAATCAATAGATGAAGTACTGAAACTTCATCAGTTGTGATGGTTGGGACACGTGTTACGTATGCCTAACCACCGACTGCTTCGTCGAGCTATGTTTTGTGGTGTAGGAGTAGGTTGGAAGAAAGTTAGGGGCGGCCAAACCAAAACATGGCACAAATCCATGAAGTCACTGACAAGTTGATTGAGTCATGTTGGTAGATGTAGGCTAAGTGGTTGGGGTCCGCGAGACGATAGTCACTGATGGTTAGGGACCTTGAACGACATTGCTCAGAATCGTTTGCAATGGCGCAAGTGCATCCACTCTTTGTGTTCTCTCTAATTCTTACCTTCTGAATTCCTCATCATCTCTATCTTTCTCCTTCTAAATTTATCTTACTGAATTACACTTCTCGAATCATATCTTCACTCCATTACTGCTAATACTTCTACTTTTGCTATCACTCTTGAATTTGAACTGACAATTGCGTCTCTTTACTGACGTGGTATGGCAACCTGAACTGGTGTACTTATGTATGAAGTTCTGCATTGTATCTATCTATCTATTGTTGGGAAGTCCCATTCTAGGACAAAACGGCAGTCCAGTCCTTACACGTTGCAATTGGTCGTCTAACATTGATCGGTTCATGATTTCAATGAAACTTAACAATCTCAACAACCCTTTATACTGAAAATGAGAAAAAGCTAAATCGATATGTTATCTTCGTGTACTAATTACTCATTGAGGGTAAAAAAGAGTTATATGATCCTATCGGCATCAATATATCCAGGTGTTGTTAGCTGTCATTTATTTTATTGGTTTAACTGAAGGTCACTGGCCTTATTGGCGCCATAAGCAAATATTTTCATCCAGTGATCCAACAAAGTGAGGATTAAAAAAAATTTGAAGGTTATTATAACTGAACGTTTCATTCATCTTTTTCTCTTCTGACTTATTTTATTGATAGGAAAATTGAGATTTATTTGTTTTTATCGGGTGATTGATTGATTAATTGTTAGCGAGGTTTATGCTTAGGTAAATAATGAAAAGTGAGGAGAAATCAGTCACCTGTTTAAAAGATTAACATACAAAAGTTATTAATAGTACTTCTTGAAACATTTTCAAAAGATAAAGTAAACAATTCATTACGTTTTTGTTTCAATGTTATTGTCTATCGTTAAAAGAATCAGTCAATGTCAATAATACATTATTACTCGTGTGTTTATAAATAAATATGTAAAATGCAAGCGTGGAAATTATCACAATTCAGTAAAACTCGGATTCATGCAAATGAACCAATCAGGATTAAGTTAGCAATGTCAAGGTCATCAAATATCTACTTTAAATAGGATGTGAAATTTTTTTTGGTGATATTCAGTAGGGAAATAGAGCATGTTATTATTAGCTTAGTAAATTGTATGTAAACAAGTGTTTGTCTATTATTATTTTTTATAATTGTATTTTTTTTAATGATTGAACAACAAATTCAAAGTTCAACAGACCATAGAACAATGTCAATGAACTTAACACATCATAACACGTAGGACTCTAAATAGGAATAGTGTTTATGTGCAATTATGCAAGGGAAATAATAATAATAATAATCGTTAGTATTATGTAATTACGAAAAGAAATATTTGGATGGAATCATTACACATTGCAAGTGAAACAAACAGACTACTTAAAACAATAATCAAATGCTTGTAATGTTGTTGTTGGAAATCCTACGGATTGACCAAAATTCAGATATTTCAGTACGACCTCAAATACTGTTCCCAAATCTCCAATATATATCAGAACACAGCAGTGTTTAGAAGGAACAAATGAAGGAATAATAAGCTTTACACATAATGCATATTTATACAGTGAGGTCGAATAGGAAACAACGCTGAAGCATGTGACATTGACACTTAGGACGACTATAATATTGACCAATAGGAACTGACCAATAGACTTCCAAGAATAGTTCTCTTAGGATATTTGCTGAATATCCTAATAGTTATATTTTTTCGTATATATAGGTAAAGTATCTAATTTATGGTTGACTAGAGACTGAAATACAATCTTCCATTTTATTCAAGCCTACGCAATAACAACACTTCCGTTGTGATTAATCCTACTATAGAACAATAGAGAAAATAGGGTGGTTTTTTATCAGAGATTTTTCTATATCCAGGAGATTAATATATGATACGACGACTTTGTTAATATATTGTGTTGTGCAATGTCTGATTGGGATACTTATAACAAATCTATCACTACACAGGGCGAACAGGTTATTTGAGTGGCAAGCCAAAGAATGGACATGAATGTTTTCATTGGCTAACTCGACGGTGTTGGCGACGTTAAATCCCCAGAACTTGCTTGATTTCAAATTTGAGAACATGGGTTGATCAGCTGACCTTGGGATTTCATTTCCCACCAGGAAAGTTCATGACTGTGATTGGCTGCTGTGTATTTTAGTGTGCTATTTTCTTAACTGTCCCAAGGACGTTTCTATGATGTATAACTAAACGAGTGTTGTGTGCTTGATTGTATTGTGATTGCTGGGTCTTGTAGAATATACTTTCTACGCTTATCAAGACTTTTGTTTTGCCGTTTCGGATCAAGGTAGCCTACCTGGACGCTCGTAAAAGTCTCGTTCGCGTTTGTCGGCTAAGGTGAACTCGTAATAGATTCAAGCGTACCTAGTGACGAACCTAAGAGATGGAAAAATAATTGTGCTCATTTGTGTAAAGTCAAATTTGATTGGTCTATGAGTGTAGACAAACAAGTATGCAGGTAAATGTCACTGGCCATGTTTGTGTGAAATGAAGTCCTGAAACTCTTGTTCTATAATTTGGTTGAGGATTGGGTATCTGATATGATGTGATCTAGTCTCTGCACAGTGTATTGTTCGAGTATCAGATCTAGTGGTATTATAAACTTGGTCACTGCAACGCGTATTACTGTTGTATAATCGTATTAGTGTAATATACCATAGAGATAGAAATATTTAAATCCGTCTGATATGATAGATTGGATTTCATCCCCGTTGCGAGTGCTATGTCTCCTGACCACTGACTAATATCTCGTGCCAAGATGCCAGTTCAAATCCGGATTGTAATTTAGTATGCTACTTACTCTATAGTTTAGTGTCTCTGGCTTGACCGATTAACACGCCCAGCCAACGCTACTGACCTTGAGCCGGCAGCTAGGTCTCTATTAGTTCACTATTTGCCAGTTTAACTCTATTCCTTATGGTGAATCTAAAAGTAGAAACCACCCGTTAATCTATTGATCATCTAAACAGACATAATATTTACGTAGAAATAACAGTGTAATGAAGTCCGACGTGCAAGGTAGTGAATATAAGAACTTCAAACGAAAGTTGTGATGGAAATTACGCTCCAGTATTCAAACATTTACCAACTAATGAAATTCATTTTCTTTCTTCAAAAGAACCAATCATTAAAAGTGACTAAAACAAAATAAACTGATTCAAGTCAGTATTAAATTAGGATAATATCAAATGATGATCAGGTTTTGTTCTTTTTCAATTGAACCAGTCATGATATCTTTGAATTAAACCATGAACTAGACTTGAATTTTGGCTAGAAGTGAGATCTTAGACGTGTGTTTCATCCTGTTCAGATTGGTATGCTTGAAACTATTACGAGTTCACCTTGCTCAGTAAACTGAGCTTAGATCAATAATGCAGTGATACGAGAGGGTATTTATTATGTTCGTCACTAAGTATGCTTGAAGCTATTACGAGTTTACCTTAGTCGATAAACGCGAACGAGACAATTACCAGCGTCCAGGTAGGCTACCTTGAATCCCCAACTAAAGTAAGAAGGCTTTGTAAGCGTAGAAAGTATATTCTACAAACACCCAGCAATCACACTGCAATCAAACATACAACTCTCGTTTATTTATACATCATAGAAACTTCCTTGGGAAAGTTAAGAAAATAGCACACTAAAATACACAGCAGCCAATTACAGCCATGGATTTTCCTGGTAGGAATTGAAATCTCAAGGTCAACTGATCCGTCCATGCTGGCAAATGTGAAAACCAAAATAAGGCATTTATCAAGCGAGTTTCGGGGATCTAACATCCCCAACAGTATTATAATCCGATTGTCCCCGGCACTGCTAACTAGAGCAAGAAGTCTTGATAAGGAGTAGAGACTGTATTCTACAGGCACCTAGAAAATTTGAGGTTACTAAGCACACAAATCAACCTTATTTATACACTGATGGAAACGCCATTTTGAGAGCCACAAAATAGAACACTAAAAAAATTCGCTGACCAATGACATTCAAGGAAATATAAGATGAAGCGTTTCTTGGCGCGAAAACAAACAAATCAAAATTTCAGAAATCAATTACAAAATGAGGACATTTTCCAAGAGAGTTCTCATGATCTAACGTCCCCAACACAAATATACCTATTACAACTTGTACACAGTGAAATTAAAATCTAATATCATTCTCTTCAAACGTCAATGCATTACCGTTTGAGCTGTAGAATTCACACAGTCAGTTAATTATTCAACATGTATGGATTTATACACATAGATATAAATAATTTTGCTTTTATATTTCTATTTCAAATCCTAAACTGATTTTTCATTGAAAAGAAATAATCTAATTATTTATCATGTTTAATAAATAAATAAGAGAATATTTTCTGTAAGTTTGTGGATCGGTAGCTGTGTGGTGCGAGCTACTTATAAGTAGTATATGACGTGAGTGTCAACGTAATGTCTGGCAACACAAGATGGGGGAAGATCAAGAAAGGAAGGGTGGGAACACAATGGAATTTGTATGAAACGCATGAATAGTAGTGACAATGGATTGATTTTTTGCAACAGGAACAGTCCAGTTCGATATGATGAACTGATATTTTGCAAATGAACGATTTACGATATGGTTTTCCTATTTTACTGAGTAACTCTGTAATTTCCGTTAAATACAATTCGGTTGCCCCACCTGTGTTCTCTTTCACTACACCTAATTTAGTGATAGGGAGTGAAGTAGTCAAGAAAGTCGACCGCTTCACTTATCTCTGGAGTCTCATCAGTGCCGATGGTCTGGTGACTGAAGAAATCTCAGCACGGATACAAAAAGCTCGATCGGCTTTCTGGAACTTGAGTCACCTATGGCGCAAGCTAGATATCCGTTCGCTAACCAAACGACGAGTGTACTGTGCAGCAGTTCGCTCTGTCCTACTATACGGATGCGAAACATGGCTGGTGAGAGTAGAATATATTCGTAGATTGCTTGTTTTCGATCATAGGTGTCTCCGAAGCATTGCTAGTATATCCTGGAACAACCGAGTAAGCACTGTTGTCGTTAGGAAACGAGTACTAGGTAGGGATGGTAGATCAGTTGATGAAGTAGTGAAACTCTATCAGTTGAGGTGGTTGGAACACGTTTTACGAATGCGCAACCACCGACTGCCTCGTCGATCTATGTTTTGTGGAGTAAAAGTTGGTTGGAAGAAAGCTACGGGCGGCCAAAGCAAAACATGGCAGAAATCCATGAAATCACTCACAAGTGGACTGAGTTATGTTGGTCACCGATGATTAGAGATCTTGACCGACATGGCTCAAAATTTTGCAATGGCACAGGTGCATCCGCTGTTTGTGTTCTCTCAAATCTTAATCTGAATTCCTCATCATCTATATCTTTTGCCTTATAAATTCACATCACTGAATTATACTTCACGAATTATATCTTCAAAGCCTAATCTTCTTCATTAATGCCAATACTTCTACTATAGGATTTGAACTGACAGTTGCATCTCCGTGCTAATCGAGTATGGCATCCTGAATTGATGTACTTACGTACGAAGTTCTACCTTATAACTGAATGATTGACTGACTAACTCCGGATAAAGTTTCCAATGTCTTGATATTAGCATGTTTTCTAAGATTCTCTGGAATTCAAGATCACATCTAATCCTTCAAACACCTTTATCGTCTTCCACATAAGAAATAAACCTTGAATGAAAGCTCCTCCTAATTCACCTATTCAGTCTTTCACATTTAGGATTTCCGTATAGAAATTTTAGTCGTTACCAGTGAAGTTCAAACCTGTTCGGATGTACACAGGGTATGAGTTTGCGCAACTCCGTGAATTTGGTCAAGTTAAACATTAACACCGTTAGATAATGGCTCCGTGGTATAGCGGTTAGGGCGTTCGCGCACAATAACGAAGGTCCCGGGTTCGAATCCTGCGAGGTGCAGGAGTCGTGGATGAGTCCCATACCAGGACGAAACGGCAGTCCAGTGCTTCCAGGTTTCTAATGGTGGTCTAACATTGATCGACTCATGGTTACAAATAAAACTAGTAGATCGATTTGTAAGTTAGTGTATCAAGTGTTCAAATATCAAGCATGTCCATCGAAAGCTCTAATTATAACGTTCAGTTCCATTGCTGTGTACATTTCAATAATAAAATTTTTCTCATTCATTCATAACATATTGTTGTTCTATATCCGTCATACTTCAAAACGAATATGTAACTAGTACTGGAATTCAAGACGAGCATCCCATCCTATTTGGTACTCATCAACTGAATCTATCTACATCTCAGCGTTGAAGTTCACTCGAACCCAAATATCGTTCGTTTCAGGTACATTCAACTAAAGTCAAGTATCTAAAACAGGACGAAATATAGGTTTATTCTACGTAAACTTATATCATATCGGCTACATATCGAGGCAATCTGTAATACGATGTTCAAATTTCAATCAAAATATCAACACACGGTTAGGGCGTTCGAGCACAATACCGATGGTCCCGGGTTCGAATCCTGCGGGGTGCAGGATTCGTGGATGCACACTGCTGATAAGTCCCATACCAAGATGAAACGGCCGTCCAGTGCTTCCAGGTTTCTAATGGTGGTCTAACATTGATCGATTCATGGTTTCAAAAAATGTGTAACTTAACAATCTTCACAACCCTGTAATGCAAAACACAGTATTTCATCGAGATCATTTCAAATTCCATTAAAAATGCCATACAATTCATGTAAGAAGTATCGTTGTTTTTTTATTTTTTTTAAAAAAAAGTATGAATTTAAAATTAATAAACAAGAAATTGTTCATACTACTTAAAATAATCTGAACATGAACAATTTATATAACAATCGGTACAACGTAGGGAGAGAAAGCCGAAAAACAAATCTTGTGAAAACTTTACAACCTATAAATAATCAGTAGTATTAACAGTAGTAGCAGTAATAACAATAGTAAAATAATAATAATAATCAACGCCACAATCTTTGGTTCATAACAGAGAAAAAATACAGACAAAACAATTATACATATGTATATATATATGAAAGCAGTACGGTATAGATATGGCCAATGAAATTATGAATGTTAAAACAAGAAAGAAGTGAGTTATTATTGCGTAAGGCAAAAAATCTAATCAAAGCCATCAATCAACCAACCCTATACACAATAAACGACAACAGCAACAACACAGA
>OX103976.1:12799190-12870520 GCA_944470395.2 Schistosoma turkestanicum | reverse complement strand
AACTGAATAAATATTCAACCTAATACATCATATGACATTCCCTGTTTAATCATGTAATCTTGTCCTAATTCATACAGATCAGAATTCGATAGAGTGAAGGAACGAGTGAACGAATAATAGATCAATTATGATACATTGTATAATGTACAAATTACATGACATGAGTCATTTGAGTTATGAGTTTCGTTCTCTGAGCTGGCTGGGTGTTTCGGTTTTGGCGCTTTCATGATTTTTCTGCACAATGGCATTAGCACAAACTTCAGTGAGAAGAAGTGGAGTATTTGAATTTCTTCACGTAATAACTCTTAGCTTATTCTGTGGACATAGTTCTTCGTTGGTCATTATTGACCTTAAACCTATCGTTTTCTGCACCTTTTGTTTTGATTTTATCGCACTGTGATGTATTTCTTGATACTTTGTTTGTCATATTCAGTAGAAATACGTAGATATCACTAAGTTACTTTTGAGCGGAAACTTCGCGAACTATGTATGTCGTTATTCATATGATGCAGGTGTTTTTAATAGTTCTCTACGCATGATACTGAGGATCCGTTGGCCGAACACCATCAGCAACAACCTGCTGCAGCAGAGAACGAACCAGATTCCTACCAAGCAAGAAATTAGGAAAAAGCGATGGAGACGGATAGGATACACAATGCAGAAATCGTCCAACTGCTTCACCAGGCAAGCCCCAATCAGGAACCTTCGTGGTCAAAGGAAAGGAGATATATCAAGGCATACCCTGAGCTGCTAATTGGAGACAGACATGAAAAGAATCAATGGCAACTGAGTGGAACTGAAAAGCTAGGTCCAAGACAGAGTAGGTTGGAGAATTCTAGTCAGCGACCTATGCTCCATTTATGGTAACAGGCGTAGGTAAATAAGCATTTCAGTTATCTTTCATATTCAAAGATTAGATATCTATCAATGTCTCTGATACGATTTATCAGATTGAAATTGAAGACGGCCATCATATTCATTTTTTATTTAAGGTTACTAAAATAACAGAATGATAAAGTACACATTCGGATAAGGTAATAACTATAATTATATCGATAACTTCTAGAGAGAATAGCACTTCAAAGCAGAGATCAACTAACCAATCCGAGGAAAGTGTTTAAGTATGCTGGTTATCAGTAGGCAGATAATAGAATGATCTACTGATCACAAGATGAAATCACTTTAAGATGCTTCTTTAGATTTGATCTGCAAATATTTTACGTAGCCTCATTTTTCTTTATTGTAGAAAGCACACTAATAATAATAATAATAATTCATCTTTACTCAACATTGTGTGTTTAGTACAATACGTAGTTCTCAGAACGCAATATTTCATACGTTTGTACATTATAGAATGTATCATAACTAATCTGTGGTTCGTTTTCGCTTTCTGCTACTCTATCTAATTCAAATTTGAGCAGTTAATCTAGTAGGAATTTGATTGAATACTGACGGGTAACATGTGATAACTGTTATATCTTCAAGAGTGTGATGACACAGGCTGACCCAGTCAACTTCTTTCTTCCTTCAAAATGTGTCAATATGAACGTGAGAAAGGCCGTTGGATAAACAGTATCATTTTTGTACTGTTGAGTATTTCTAAAGGGAAATATATATAAATGATGTTCAACATTCAAGATTACTTGTTTATTCATGTTAGTAAATTGAATACTACAACTACTACTACTACTACTACTCACACTACTACTACTACTGTTGTGTGAGCTGCTTATAAGTAGTATATGACGTGTCTAACTTGATCAAATTTACGGAGTTGCGCAATCTCATAGACACAGTCTTCGGTAGACACTGCCTACACCCGAACATGTTGAACTTCACTAGTCACGTCTTCCCACTAGAACTCGGAGAATATTCCTCACGAAACTAGTCACTAGTGAGCATAGGTAATTTGCATTACAGGGTTGTGAAGATTGTTAAGTTACACATTTTTGAAACCATGAATCGATCAATTTTAGACCAACCATTGCATGGTTGTTTATATTAAGTACTATAGGCCTAGTCAATGGCCTATGATCCACTGAAGGTAACAAGCATAAGTAAGTAAAATATTAAGCACTATAATTCACTAATCTTTCATGACATACATATATGAATTCCATAATACGTAACCAATTGAAGTTAGAATTGAGATAGCTAGATGTATACTTACATTTTGAGTATTGATGTTTTTGTTTGTGATTCGAATTTGTAGAAATGAATTTTCAAAATTACAGAGTTACTCAGTAAAATATAGGAAAACCATATCGTAAATCGTTCATTTGCAAAATATCAGTCCATCATATCGAACTGGACTGTTCCTGTTACAAAACATCAATTCATTGTCACTGTTCATGCGTTTCATACAGATTCCATTGTTTTCTAACTCTTCCTTTCTTGATCTTCCTCCATTTTGTGCTGCCAGACATTACGTTTACACTCACGTCATATACTACTTATAATTAGCTCGCACCACAACTGTTTTAACACTTTGAAATCATCAAACAATCATTGAAAGAGTACTATCAGAAACCTAGAAGCACTAGACGGCCATTTCGTTCTAGTATCATCAGCGGTGGGCATCCACGACTCCTGCTATTCGCAGTATTCGAAGCAAGGACCTTTGATCTTGTGTGCGAACGCCTAACCTCTGAACTACTGACTGGGCCGGCACTCAACGGTGATCAATCAAGGGATTTTGTGCAACCTGTCCTACACCTGAAAACAAAACGGCCGTCCAGTGCTTCCAGATTTCTGATCGTGGTCTAAAAAAAAATGATTGATTCATGATTTCATTGTGTATGATGAAATAATAATTTATAATTTAATACATAATAATCATTATTTTACAATCATTTTGATTAACATCATAAAATAAATGACACTTTTGATTTTTATTTTCACTTTATTACAATAACAAACAAACAAGGATACATTGTAACGTGATTTTTATCAATTAGTATTCACATAATGAACTTCGATGACTATCATCTGTCTAGAATATTCATGACTATAATTTGAATTTTTATTTTTAATGGAAATAAGAATATATCTGAATATAAATCAAATCACTGATTCATTCACAAATCCAGCAAATGTACAAACATTACTTTTCTATATATTATTTTAATACACTTATATTGGGCATAGAACGGAGAAAAAATAAAATAGTAGTAGTAGTAGTAGTAGTAGTAGTGTGAGTAGTAGTAGTAGTAGTAGTAGTAATAGTAGTAGTAGTAGTAGTAGTAGTAGTAGTAGTAGTATTGGGAGTAGTAGTAGTAGTAGTAGTAGTAGCAGTAGTAGTAGTGTGAGTAGTATTAGTAGTAGTTTTAATTCAGTAGTTTTCATTCATAGTACAGTTATATTCATTTTATTTAGTTGTACATTTTGCCGCTCTTTAACAGAACATTTCATATAGATTTTACTATCCATTACAACTGAAAAGTAACCCTATTTCTATCACTCAGTTCATTATTGTAAGGAGGGGTTTATCAGAATAGTTGATTAATTCAGAGAAAATCTTCTCACATCGGTGGATCACGAAGTAAATATCTCTATTTTATGATGATATTACCTAACATAGTAATTTTAGTTCTTTCCCTATTTGAGGATAATTGATATAGTGAGTGAGCAAATCAGAAGTGGCCATATGAGAAGGTTATTTGATGACCATCAAAAATGTCTGTCTACTGCTTGTTTTTTCGCTCAAAATGGTAGTTTCGAGTGGAGGGGGGTTAGGACTTATCAATCGCACTTTATAACAATAGTTATAAGTACCATCTAACAGAATTGAAATTGCTCTTAACTATGCGATCCACTCACATACATGATATCCCACTCAATTTACTAAGAAAATAAGGGTTCTATTACGGGTTCTTAAGTATTGTGTTTTAAAAGATATGTGTTACCCCAAAGTAAAACTTTACGAAAAAGTATAGCTATGCCATCATTTTAGTACACTTATGCTCTTCTGATACTACTTATCAAGGATTATTTTGTCCTTTGAAAACTGATGTTCACTACCTTGAACACTTCGGCAAGATTGTTACACTTTAACATACCTACCATCTACTAGTTATGCATTTAGCTTGCTTCATATTGTTAGGGATTTTTGTGACAAATGCCAAGTGATGATAATTTTTCAAATCATTTCTTTTTCTGCCCGAGTTAATATTCGCACGGTCATTTGACTTTGTCAATTATTCGCTTATATCTTGGTTGTTTTTACTTGAGGGTGTGTGTGTGCCTTGCTTACTTTGCTTGTCACATGTCTAGCCTCATATTTGTCTGACTATAAAAAAGGTAGTCGCTCCCGGCCTACTCCACTTCACTTTGCTTCGCCTTGCTTTTACGCTTGATACTCTCATATCAGTCTACGTAAACAACTGTAAGAAGAAGAAACTCATCCTACAGAATTTGTATTTGGCTTCTTATAGGCGCCGTGACAAAAACTGGGATTCGTTTATTTGTGATACACGAAAATTGAAGGCAGGATTTATTTCATAACATATTCAATCATTCATTCATTTGGAGTCAGATTGCGGGCTAATTAAAACATTCTTTCTTATATAATAATCTGATCATGACTGCGAATAAGTGTGTACATTTTTTAATTATTCCCAGAATATATTTATTGTAACTTTCTTCCATTTGATATTCAATAAGAAAATTCTATTTGTAAGTTTCACTGATCGAAATTCTAAGTAAATCCCCAACCTTTCACTCAACGAACTGATTCAAAGGTTTTCAGAGAGATATCATCAAAATGAATCAAAACTATGAAATATAAAATAAATGAGACACCAATCATTCTTTTGCTTTTCATACCAGTACAATTTGCGAAACTTAAATTGTAGGTAGAAATTTACCTTTTTTATGTTAAAGAATACATTTATGAATCAATTCCTCGGTAAGCGTAACTCCACCTGGAGCCCTTATGGAGCTACTTCCGGTTTCAAGCCCGGATGAAGCAGAGGGGTTGGGCAAACCCAACCCAACCCCGTAGAAAACTAACTCGCTAAAAAAACGCCAACCAGAAAATATAAAAAAAGCTCTTCGGTCAGCATGAGAATATAATAATATTCAACCAATTAACTTATATTTAAGAAGACGTTCATGGGATTGAGAAATTCTTTATTAATCATGACGTGACCAGTGCAGCCCAACCCCATCGGCTGTAGGCAATAACTACCGAAGTCAGTGGGTGAGGTTGCGCAAAATCCTCAGATTATTCAGAGTTAGACACTAACATCTTTAGTTGCCGACACAATGGTTAGGTGTTCACGCACAAGACCGATGGTCCTTCGTTTGAACCATGTGAGTAGTAGGAGTCGAGGATGCGCACAACTGATGAGTCCTACACTAGGACGAAATGGTCGTCCAATGCTTCTGGGTTTCTAATGGTATTCTAACAATGACTGATTCATGAATTCAATATTAAATTTTATCTTGACAATTAAAACTGTTGATCGTATGTGAAGAAATCCTCATCAATCACCCTTATTCGACATTTGTATTACTGTTGATGTTATTTACGAAGATAATGAAAACTTCATTACTAAACTATCCAGCTTGGAGAAGAAAATTCTATCAAAACTGTATAGACTGATTAGTAATCGATGTAAGTTAGTTCTGATTTCATACTGTTCATATTTCAATCTTGAACATCAACCAAATCGGGAAATACAAATATAATAATACTCATTGAGCAAGCTAACAACTGTCAGGAGTTAATAACTTATAATACATGATGTGCAAGCGCTTTTAAAAAGGTAGGTACTCACTTTAAAATCTCAAAGAGGAGGACATCAACACTGAGACGAAAATACATCAAGCTGACACGTTCCACATGGAACACGATGCATGTCCTGCATTCCTGTTTAATAAAAAATCTGATCACTTACTATGCTTAGTAAGTATAAACCATCTATTTTTTTTAATTATACCCGCTCCTGTACTATAGTCAATTAAAAATCAATATGTTAGTATCAATCTGAGTCTTATCTCATGTACCACATATATATATATATATGTTGTTTGTCTAAAAATTAATAATATTTAAGTTTCTATTTATTTCAGGCTACTACATCCAGACCTACACACGTTCCTCTATCGAACTTCTCATTCGATTATTGATTTTAATGTTATTTGATAAAATTAATTATTTTGAAAAATAAATAGCAACTATATACTGGCATGAAAAACAATACTCTCCTCTCTACATTGGACAATGTTACTTTACTAGACTTCATTAAGAAGAATAGGGATCAGTTGTAGTTTTAAAAATTTAACTTGAACACTTATAACTAATACACAGAAACTAGCAACATCAAACAGTTTTGAGATGGATGATATTTAGTTTAAAAAACTTTTTATCACCCAAATGGAATTTTCAAAAAATCTTTACTATTCTGAATAAGATTTATTCTTTCACTGAATATACAAACAAATCAGTTTAATTTTTTATAATAACTTACTACCCGAATCTTGACAGTTGATATTGACCTGTTGGCTGTGGGTGTAAAAAATGCCGCAGACAATGGATTTTCTTCCCGCAATACCATGCATGGGTTAACCAAAAAATTATACATCAACACTGGTGAACGCCAGGTCATTGATCTAGAAGTTAAGCATTCAGACAGGAGACCGAAGGTCCTGGGTTCGATTCCCGCGTCTGAGCGTCGTGAATGCGCACAGCTGATGAGTCCATATATATATATATATATCAGGACGAGACAGTCATCCAATGCTTTCAGGTTTCTAACATTGATCTAATAATGGTTGATTCATGATTGCAAATGAGAAATTCAATGTTTATCATAATATTTTGTTGTATATTTCAATAATTAATTGCATTTCACTGATGAATTATATTTCTCAGTTAATTTATTGATTCATGTGAATGATATATGCCGCTAATATATCAAATTTTCGATTAAACACTAATTTAAATTTAAATTTAAATTATTGATAATAATTATCACAAATCATTTTGCAATATTTCTTCAATTAATAAATGTTATTTCATTAATGTTGAATAAAATAAATTAGTCTACTTTTAAAGAGTCTTGTTTAATTCTGCGTTGTTAATATAAACATTCACTTCCCTCTTCAGTTCTGTCCAATGTTTGTTCATTCCTCTCATACCTTTCTCTATTTCTTGGCGTAATTTGTTCCTTGGCCTTCCTCTTTTCCTTTTGCCTTGAGGGTTCCATGTGAGGGCTTGTCTCGTGACGCAGTTAGGTGCTTTCTGCAATGTGTGTTCTATCCACTTCCACCGCTTCTTCCTGATTTCCTCCTCCACTGGAATCTGACTTGTTCTCTCCCACAGTTCACTGATGCCGAGCACCTCGAGGTTGTATCTTTTCATTTCTGCCGCAACTTGAAATAGTCTTCCAGTCTCCCACAATGTACGAACGTTCCATGTACCTAAAAAAAATGGTTGCTCTGGTTGTCAGAAGAGGCATCAGCCCCGTGACTTCCGAGGGAACTCGGCTTTCATCACGCGACGTCATAATTCTTCCTCCAGCTCCCAGGGCAGAGTTAAAATGGTTTGAATTATTTTTTCTGGTTAGCGTTTTTTTGGCAAGTTAGATTTTGACGGAATTGGGTCGCCAACCCCATGTCCAACCCTCCTCCATTACCCGGGCTTGGGACCGGCAGTAGCCCCGAAGGTTCTACTGGTTGAGTTATTATAAATAAAGTAACAGTATATTCAGCTTAAGTAATAGCCTTGGTGAAACAGGAGTCGTGGATGCGCACTGTTGATGAGTCCCGTACCAGGAAGAAACGGCCTTGCAGTGCTTCTAGATTTGTATTGGTGATCTAACAATGATTTATTGATGATTTCAAATGTGTATAAATATCTCAATTAACAGTAAATGATAATGAAAGTATATCGTGAATTTATTAAAATTAAAAATATGAGCTAACTTTTAGTTAATGAAATATAGTTAACAGAAAGAAGAACTGTGATAAATTAGTCTTGTTTCCAGTCACTCTAATCTGATTGTCAGCTTTCATTTTACTCATGAATAATTTTTTTACGTGATTTACTGTCCGTAATTTAAAATTGATTCATAATCTACCTAGATCTCAATTTCATAGTACAAATTTCATGTTACAGGTGCGCATTGTTGAGATTTATATGTATATATATCATATATCATGGGACAACCGAATGAGCAATGCTGTCGTTAGGAAACGAGTTCTAGGTAAGGATGGCAACTCAATAGATGAATTAGTGAAACTTCATCAGTTGAGGTGGTTGGGACATGTGTTACGAATGCCTAACCACCGACTGCTTCGTCGAGCTATGTTTTTTGGTGTAGGAGTAGGTTGGAAGAAAGTTAGGGGTGGTCAAACCAAAACATGGCAGAAATGTATGAAGTCAGTGACAAGTGGACTGAGTCATGTTGGTAGATGTAGGCTAACTGGTTGTGGTCCGCGAGATGAAGGTCACCGATGGTTAGAGACCTTGAACGACATGGCTCAAAATTGTTTGAGATGGCGCAGGTGCATCCACTCTTTGTGTTCTCTCTAATTCTTACCTTCTAAATTCCTCATCATCTCTATCTTTCTCCTTCTAGATTTATCTTACTGAATTATACTTCTCGAATCATATCATCACTCCATTACTGCTAATACTTATACTATCCCTATCACTCTTGGATTTGAACTGATAGTTGCGTCTCTGTGCTAATGTTGTATGGCAACTTGAACTGATGTACTTACGTACGAAGTTCTGCGTTGTGTCTATCTATCTGTCTGTCTATTGTTGGGAAGTCCTATGCTAGGAAAAAACGGCCGTCCAGTCCTCCCAGGTTGCAATTGGTCATCTAACATTGATCGGTTCATGATTTCAATGAAACTTAATCATCTCCATAACCCTTTATACTGAAAATGATAAAAAGCTAAATCGATATGTTATCTTCGTGTACTAATTACTCATTGAGGGTAAAAAAAGAGTTATATGATCCTATCGGCATCAATATATCCAGGTGTTGTTAGTGGTCATTTATTTTATTGGTTTAACTGAAGGTCAATGACCTTATTGGCGCCATAAGCAAATATTTTCATCTAGTGATCCAACAAAGTGAGGATTAAAAAAAATTTGAAGGTTATTATAACTGAACGCTTCATTCATCTGTTTCTCTTCTGACTTATTTTATTGATAGGAAAAATTGAGATTTATTTGTTTTTATCGGGTGATTGATTGTTAGCGAGGTTTATGCTTAGGTAAATAATGAAAAGTGAGGAGAAATCAGTCACCTGTTTAAAAGATTAACATAAAATAGTTATTAAAAGTACTTCTTGAAACATTTTCAAAAGATAAAGTAAACAATTCATCACGTTTTTGTTTAAATTTTATTGTGCATCATTAAAAGAATCAGTCAATATCAACAATACATTATTACTCGTGTGTTTATAAATAAATATGTAAAATGCAAGCGTGGAAATTATCACAATTCAGTAAAACTCGAATTCATCCAAATGAACCAATCAGGATTAAGTTAGCAATGTCAAGGTCATCAAATATCTATTTTAAATAGGATGTTTTTAGGTGTGATATTCAGTAGGGAAGTAGAGCATGTTATTTATTATTAGCTTAGTAAATTGTATGTAAACAAGTGTTTGTCTATTATTAATTTACAATTGTATTTTTTTTTAATGATTGAACAACAAATTCAAAGTTCAACAGACCATAGAACAATGTCAATAAACTTAACAAAAAAACATCATAACACGTAGGACTCTAAATAGGAAAAGTGTTTATGTGCAATTATACAAGGGAAATAATAATAATACTCGTTAGTATTATGTAATTACGAAAATAAATATTTGTATGGAATCATTACAAATTACAAGTGAAACAAACAGACTAATTAAAACAATAATCAAATGCTTAGAATGTTGTTGTTGGAAATCCTACGGATTGACCAAAATTCAGATATTCCAGTACGACCTCAAATACTGTTCCCAAACCTCCAATATATATCAGAACACAACACCGTTTAGAAGAAGTTGTTTATGGGGTCGAGTACAGAAGAGCAATAAGCTTACCAGATAATACATATTTATACAGTCAGGTTGAATAGGAAACAACATTGAAGTATGTGACATTGACAGTTAGGACGACTATCATATTGACCAGTAGGAACTGACCAATAGACTTCCAAGAATAGTTCTCTTAGGATATTTGCTGAATATCCTAATAGTTATATTTTTTCGTATATATGGTTGACTAGAGACTGGAATACAATTTTCTCTTTTATTCGAGCTTGCGCCATAACAACACTTCAGTTGTGATTAATCCTACTATAGAACCATAGAGAAAATAGGGTGGTTTTAGACAAGAGATCTTTCTATATCCAGGAGATTAAATTTGATAGGGCGAATTTGTTGAAATATATTGTGTTGTGCAATGTCTGATTGGGATACTTATAACAAATCTATCACTACACAGGGCGAACAGGTTATTTGAGTGGCAAGACAAAGAATGGACACTAATGTTTTCATTGGCTAACTGGATGGTGTTGGGGACGTTAAATCCCGAGAACTCGCTTGATTTCACGTTTGGCTGCTGTTTATTTAGGCATGCTATTTTCGCAACTGTTCCAGCGACGTTTCTATGATGTATAAATAAACGAGAGTTGCATGCTTGATGCTACTGTGATTGTTGGGTGTTTGTAGAATATACTTTCTACGCTTACAAAGCCTTCTTACTTTAGTTGGGGATTCAAGGTAGCCTACCTGGACGCTGGTAAAAGTCTCGTTCACGTTTATCGACTAAGGTGAACTCGTAATAACATCAAGCATACCTAGTGATGTACCTAACAGATGGAAAAATAATTGTGCTCATTTGTGTAAAGGCAAATTTGACTGGTCTATGAGTGTAGACTAACAAGTATGCAGGTAAAAATCACCTGCCACATTTGTGTGAAATGAAGTCCTGAAACTCTTGTTCTATAATTTGGTTGAGGATTGGGTATCTGATATGATGTGATCTAGACTCTGCACAGCGAAGCGTTGTCGTGGAGTTTGACTGCTAGTTGGTGTCCACGTAAACGAAGCTGGAGAGGCCGTCCAATTTGTCCTATGTAGTGTTTTTCACAGTCTGAGCAATTTATTTTGTAGATGGTATTTGGCTTTTCTTCCTTTGTCATTTTGTCCTTTGGTCTACATAGGATTGATTGAAGTGATCCTGTAGGTTTGTGTGCCACACCTATTCGAAATGGTTTCAGTAGTCGTGCTGTGTGTTCCGATATGTCTTTTGTGTATGGTAGGATGATCCGTTTATCGTTTCCTTTACTTGATTTCGGTTCTGTTGCCGCTTTTGGTTGATGTTTTTTGATGAAGTTGCGTGGATAGCCGTTTTTTGGAAGATAGTCAGAAGATGTTTTTCCTCGTTTTTTAGTGCATCATGTGACGTTGTTAAGCATAGGTCGATGAGTTCAAGCAGACTTTGACTCTGAAGCTTTGTGTATTTGGGCAGGTTTGTGTCGTTGATGTGTAGCAGGGAAAGAGTTCCTTAGCCAAGCTTCGCTCTATTGAGGTAAATGAGGCTGTTACGTCGAAGGATATCATCGTTTCGTCGTTGTTGATTTGAACCCCCTGAAGTTTGTCCAGGAATTGTGAACATCAATTAGCAGTCAAACGCCACGACAACGCTTCGCTTATATCAATACACACCGACAATTATGGACATACATTCGATTGGGACAATGTGGAAATACTGGATAGGGGGAGAACAAAGAACACTAGAGAATTTTTAGAAGCTTGGCACTCAGGTCAATCAGCAATCAATAAACACATCGACATTGACCCAATTTATCAACCAATCAGAAAAACCATAGGGGACATAGGATCAAGAAACAGATCAAAAAGGGGATACAGTCAAAACAAATGTGCAAACAACGACAGGTTTAAGGTCAACAACAACCAATCAAGATCGAGGTTAGCAGAACAAGCTACAGGTCAAACGTGGAGAAATTCGAATGCTTCACTTCTATCTGAAGTTTGTGCTGATGATGTTGTTCAGAAATAAAACAATGAAAGCTTCACAACCAAAACAACCAGCTCAGAGAACGAAACACCACCACAATCATACACCTGAGCTACAAGTTTTCTCCACCATCTCAGGATACCTTCGGGAACGAAGAACAGCTTGCTACTGAGTTTCTTCTAGTGGCAGGGCTTCCGGTTGGTTGAAGGTATCAAGCAAGATGTCAAGGGGAAGGCTTTCTGCTCTTTATGGGCGATCTGGGGCTAGCCGTCTGCGTATCTGATTTCGATGATGTGACCATTTATCACCTCCTACCTCTACTTCACACAAACTCCTCCAAATCTTCCGATCTCTCTCGCTTCTGCCCAAGGATCATGGTTCACTCTATAGTCGCGGGCAAACACAAGGCATCCCACTTCATAAGCGTATTGTCTTTGCGGCTTTGTCTCTACTGATGTGGGTGCATTAGTAGGATGCATCAGGCTGTGGATCGTTTTCAATCTTCTTCCCATCAGGATTTCTGCTGGGGACTTTTGCTCCGGTAACAACTCATTCGGTGTTGTCCGATAGACGTACAAGATATTTTAAAACGCGTCGGCTGGTGTCCCCTCCCAATTTGAATTAAGCAACGCTCTTTTAAACGTATCCACAAACCTTTCCGCCTGCCCATTCAATTGCGGGTGGTATGGTGGCGAGCGTAAGTGCTTAATGGCTAGCCGTTGACAGAAAGTCTGGAATTGGGAAGAGGTGAATTGAGAGCGATTGTCGGATACGACCACATCTGGTATGCCATTTCGCGAGAAAATTTCAGTTAGGAGCTGTATAGTCTTAGTTGTAGTGGGCGGCATAACGGGGCTGATTTCTGGCCATTTAGAGAAGGCGTCGACGACAATTAAATACATAGTTCCATTAATTGGACCAGCGAAGTCGACATGTATCCTGGACCAAGGATGCTCAGGTTTGGGCCATGAAACCGGTGGAATTTCGGCATTCATCTTTGCCGCCTGCTGACACCGCATGCATTTTTCAACCAACGCTGTGACATGTTGATCCATGTGAGGCCAGTATGCACAACTCCTGGCTATGGACTTCATTCGTTTAATCCCAGGATGACCGAGATGGAACTGTCTCAGCACTTTTGCACGAATGGATTCTGGAACGACTACTCTTTCACCAGACATCAGACAGGAAGATATTAGGGCAACGTATTGGTACTGGATCTAGGAACAGGCTTCTTAGCACTTCTGGATCGGTTTGGCTTTTTTTGTAGGCAAAAGCCATCTTTATGACCGATGACATTACACTTCCTGCATCTATGCTGCCTAAATGGACAGTTCCGTACATAGTGCCATGAGCCGCAGTGCCAGCAAGCAGCATACGGATTCATTTTGGATTTTTGGGCAGAGTTCGAGCGGGATGAACTGGGTGTAACATGCGCAGACTTATTCTGATTAGGTGGCTGCTGTACCAAATGAACTTCAAATTGGCTTGAATTACCACTCTGAACTATAGTTGAGTCTCGTTGTAGGTTAGTGAGAAGTTGGCACTCATTAGCCATGTAATTAAGCGTAAGCTTCGGATCTTGCTCCAAGCGACATAATAGCCTTGTTCTAATATAACTGAACTTATGTGACTGGAGGCTGCAGATGAGTATAAGGGCTTTAAACTGATCTTCCAACAAAGACTTCAGCCGAAGACGTTCGCATTCGCGGTTGACGATGACCTCATGCGTAAGAAAATCATCATCTTCGTTCATAATTAACCTCAAACATCGATAACGAGTATTAAACAGTGACGAGTTGTCGCCAAAGTGTTGGCTTAAAGTCTGAACTGTCTCAGAAAATGAACGATCTCGTGGGTTCAAAGACAGGATCAAATTGCAGTATTTACCCAGCTCACTTGCACCCAACTTTCAAAGTAGCAGCCGAACCTTCCAAGAATCATCTTGGTTTGCGAAATCGAATTTAAATAAATCTTCATAACGCCGCAACCACATGTCAAAAGTAACATTTGCATCAGGATCATAATGAAATTCAGCTATGCTATTTGCGATGCCGACGACCGATGGAGCTGTGGTTGCATTAGATGAGCTGGTCTGTGTGGAAGGGAAAATCTTCATGTCTGTTAACATCTGCATCAGTTTCAGCTGCTGCTCAAGTAATAATTCAAGTTTGGCAGGATCCATATTTCTAAAACCACCGTCGCCAGTTGTTACGCTCGTTGCTAAGTACGCTTGAGGCTATTATGAGTTCACGTTAGTCGATAAACGCGAACGATACAATTACCAGCGTCCAGGTAGGCTACCTTGAATCCCCAACTAAAGTAAGAAGGCTTTGTAAGCGTAGAAAGTATATTCTACAAACACCCAACAATCACAGTACAATCAAGCATACAACTCTCGTTTATTTATACATCATAGAAACGTCCTTGGGACAGTTACGAAAATAGCACACTAAAATACACAGCAGCCAATCACAGCCATGGATTTTCCTGGTGGGAATTGAAATCTCAAGGTCAACTGATCAGCCCATGCTGGCAAACGTGAAAACCAAAATAAGGCATTTATCAAGCGAGTTTTGGGGATCTAACATCCCCAACAGTATTATAATCCGATTGTCCCGGCCATGCTAACTAGAGCGAAAAGGCTTGATAAGGAGTAGAGACTGTATCCTACAGGAACCTAGAAAATTTGGGGTGGCTAAGCACACAAATCAAGCTTATTTATACAATGATGGAAACGCCCTTGGGAGAGCCACAAAATAGAATACTGAAAAAATTCGCTGACCAATGACATTCAAAGAAATATAAGCTGTAGCACAACTAAGCGTTTTTTGGCGCGCAAACATAAATAAATCAAAATTTCAGAAATAAATTACAAAATTGGGACCTTTCCCAAGTGAGAGTTGTGGGGATCTAACGTCCCCAACACCAATATGCCTATTACAACCCGATTTAAACTTGTACACACTGAAATTGAAAATCTAGTATCATTCTCTTCAAACGTCAACGAATTACCGTTTGAGCGGTAGAATTCACACAGTCAGTTAATTATTCAACATGTATGGATTTATAGACATAGATATAATTAATTCTGGTTTTATATTTCTGTTTCAAATCTTAAACTGATTTTTCAATGAAAAGAAATAATCTAATTATTTATCATATTTAAATAAATAAGAGAATATTTTCTGTAAGCTTGTGGATCGGTACCTGAATTCGTGATAGGGAGTCAAATAGTCAAGAGTGTCGACCGCTTCACTTATCGCGGGAGTCTCATCAGTGCCGATGGTCTGGTGACTGAAGAAATCTCAGCACGGATACAAAAAGCTCGATCGGCTTTCTGGAACTTGAGTCACCTATGGCGCAAGCTAGATATACGTGCGCTAACCAAACGACGGGTGTACTTCGCAGAAGTTCGCTCCCTCCTACTATACGGATGCGAAACATGGCTGGTGAGAGTAGAATATATTCGTAGATTGCTTGTCTTCGATCATAGGTGCCTCCAAAGCATTGCTAGTATATCCTGGAACAACCGAGTAAGCACTGTTGTCGTTAGGAAACGAGTACTAGGTAGGGATGGTAGATCAGTCGATGAAGTGGTGAAACTCTATCAGTTGGGGTGGTTGGGACACGTTTTACGAATGTGCTACCACCGACTGCCTCGACGATATATGTTTTGTGGTGTTAAAGTTGGTTGGAAGAAAGCTAGGGGCGGCCAGATCAAAACATGGTAGAAATCCATGAAATCACTCACAAGTGGACTGAGTCATGTTGGTCACCGATGGTTAGAGATCTTGAACGACATGGTTGAAAATCGTTTGCAATTGCGCAGGAGCATCCACTCTGTGTTCTCTCAAATCTTAATCTGAATTCATCATCTCTATCTTTCACTTTATAAATTCATTTCACTGAATTATACTTTACGAATCATATCTTCGAAACCTAATCTTTTTCATTACCGCTAATACTTCTACTATCGCTACCGCTATTAGATTTAAACTGACAGTTGCATCTCTATGCTAATGCGGTATGGCAACCTGAAGTGACTTACGTACGTACGAAGTTCTACGTTGTAACTGATTGACTAACTGACTAACTTCGGATTAATTTTCCAATGTCTTGATATTAGCATGTTTTCTAAAATTCTCTGGAATTCAAGATCACATCTAATCCTTTTAACAGCTTTATCGTCATCCACATAAGAACTAACCTTTAAATTAAAACTTCTCCTAATTCACATATTCTGTCTTTCAAATTTAGGATTTCCGTATAATAATTTTAGTTGTGACCAGTGAAGTCCAAACCTGTTCGGATGTATACAGGGTATGAGGTTGCGCAACTCCGTGAATTCGATCAAGTTAGACATTAACATCGTTAGATACCGGCTCAGTGGTCTAGCGGTTAGGGCGTTCGCGCACAATACCGAAGGTCCTGGGTTCGAATCCTGCGAGGTGCAGGAGTCGTGGATGAGTCCCATACCAGGACGAAACGGCAGTCCAGTGCTTCCAGGTTTCTAATGGTGGTCTAACATTGATCGACTCATGGTTACAAATAAAACTAGTAGATCGATTTGTAAGTTAGTGTATCAAGTGTTCAAATATCAAACATGTCAATCGAAAGCTCTAATTAAATTCAAGACGAGCATCTCATCCTATTTGGTACTCATCAACTGAATCTATCTACATCTCAGCGTTGAAGTTCACTCGAACCCAAATATCGTCAAGTATCTCAAATAGGACGAAATATGAGTTCATTCTACGTAAACTTATATCATATCGGCTACATATCGAGGCAATCTGTAATACGATGTTCAAATTTCAGTCAAAATATCAACACACGGTTAGGGCGTTCGCGCACAACACCGATGGTCCTGGGTTCGAATCCTGCGGGGTGCAGGAATCGTGGATGCGCACTGCCACTGATGAGTCCCATACCAAGACGAAACGGCCGTCCAGTGATTCCAGGTTTCTAATGGTGGTCTAACATTGATCGATTCATGGTTTCAAAAAATGTGTAACTTAACAATCTTCACAACCCTGTAATGCAAAACACAGTATTTCATCGAGATCATTTCAAATTCCATTAAAAATGCCATACAATTCATGTAAGAAGTATCGTTGTTTTTTTATTTTTTTTAAAAAAAAGTATGAATTTAGAATTAATAAACAAGAAATTGTTCATACTACTTAAAATAATCTGAACATGAACAATTTACATAACAATCGGTATAACGTAGGGAGAGAAAGCGGAAAAACAAATCTTGTGAAAACTTTACAACCTATAAATAATCAGTAGTATTAACAGTAGTAGCAGTAGTAATAATAACAATAGTAAAATAATAATAATAATCAACGCCACAATCTTTGGTTCATAACAGAGAAAAAATACAGACAAAATAATTATACATATGTATATATATATGAAAGCAGTACGGTATAGATATGGCCAATGAAATTATGAATGTTAAAACAAGAAAGAAGTGAGTTATTATTGCGTAAGTCAAAAAAATCTAATCAAAGCCATCAATGAACCAACCCTATACACAATAAACAATAAACAACAGCAACAACACAGAGAGAAAAGTATAAAATAGGAACGAAATAAAACAATAATAAAAGTAGTAGTTTTTTCCACAAGATCTATCCAAGTTCACAATTCACAGATATCGAGTTAACACAATAACGCAAATAGTTCATATATCACATGGATTACAAGATAGCAGAACAGAGACAGACAGACAGACAAAGATGGAGAGATGGAGAGAAGTTAATGTATCTATCTCACACAGAGTACACATTGGGGGCAGTGTGTGTGCACTGGTATGTAGGTAGTATTTTAGACATATTACAAACGAATCAATGTGCATTCACAAACTGTATGCTCTTTTTTTCAAACAAAAAAAAAGATCAAATGATAACTAATATTATCATCAGTTTGGAATTAGGCATAAATATTGATATTGAGATATAGTACAGTTGACATACATACACAGAGAGAGAGAGAGAGAGATTATTTACACAATCAACACAAATAGTACGGAACTGGGGAATGGACAAAGAAGGAAAAAAATAAAACAGCGAAGCATTCAAATAATAAATAAAAAAAAGAAAGTAACTCTATCAAATAACAATCATAAACAAATATGATACATATTTTGAAAAAAATTGAATAATTTCACAAGTCATTTTAATTTTCTTTTAATGATGATGATGACGACGATACAGGTGAATTATGTCGTCGTAAATGTTTACTAAGATGATCACTACGTGTAAAACGTCGTGGACAACGTTGACAAATGAAATTACGTTCACCTGTATGTGCTCTACGATGACGGGATAATTCATCGGAACGGGCAAATTTTCGATTACAATGATTCCAATCACAGATATATGGTTTTTCGCCTTGAATTATAGATTTGAAATAAATAAAGATTATAGATAGAAATAAATAAAACTTAATAACAACATTATAGGCTGATGTTATTATTGTTCAATCTGATGTCATAGATAAAAAAAACTCGTTTATTTCGCGTAATTGTTGTGATAAAGTTGTAGAGAGTTCAACTGTGTCGTGTTTGACAGTTACCCATCGAAAACAATGGATGATTATTGCGCAATATTCGGGATTGATTGAAGTTAGACATGAACACAGTTGGATGCTGGCGGATATACTACTGGATGCGCACTCCTGATGAGTCATATACTAGTGTGGTGTGAGCTACTACTTATAAGTAGTATATGACGTGAGTGTCAACGTAATGTCTGGCAGCAGAAGATGGGGGGAGATCAAGAAAGCAAGTGTTAGAACATAAAGGAATTTGTATGAAACGCATGAATAGTGACAATGGATTGATGTTTTTTGCAACAGGAACAGTCCAGTTCGATATGATGAACTGATATTTTGCAAATGAACGATTTACGATATGGTTTTCCTATTTTACTGAGTAACTCTGTAATTTCCGTTAAATACAATTCGGTTACCCCACCTGTGTTCTCGTTCACTACACTAGGAATTGACGGTCGTGTAATGCTTCCAGGCCTCTAATAGTGGTCTAACATTGATCAACTCAGGGGTTAAATGATATTTTGCATATGCAAGATTATAGGTGTGTGTAGGTGACATGGTAAGTGAACTCGACCTAAGCACGTTCATAAATTGAACTAGACAGTTTAGCTAACTAGTCCTATAGTTTAATTGGTCACTCACTGCATAGTGCTTAGATCATGTTTCATAGATAGAATTCTATTGATTAAATTAAAATATGATCACTAATATTCTGAATGACAACATCAAGTGAATTAATTATTCAGGTTTTGTATATATATATGTAACATCAAATTGTAAAACTGTATGACATAGGGGATTGAATCACACCAGGAACATCAGCTCCATGAAGATTGCAAGTGCACAACTTGTAAGATTTCCTCCGGATCACTTTTAGTAATCTAACAACTGGCTAGTTTTACTCTAAAATCAATATTACTACTACTCATCGATTAGGATACACTGAATGTAGGTGATATTTCATATATTGTTTACTAAATGTAACAATTTATACATGAATAGTAAATAAACAACATAATTAGTTTATACCAAAATCTTTTAGTACAGTTAATCAACATTCTATTTGTAACAAAACAAAGATCTATTAGTTTAGAATTTTGATAATATGGATGTATATTTTGGTGATCATTTCGAATTAAAAATTTTCAATGATTATCATTCAGATACCATAAATCCTTATCGAATTAAAGTAATAAATTGGCAAACTACGATTTATTGTGGAACAGTCGAATGAATGGAATTCACCACTGTACATCAACTTCAGTGACTACAAGAAAACATTCGACAGCATGGACAGGACAACACTATGGAGGCTTCTTCGACATTATGGTGTCTGCGAAGAAAGTCAACATCATACGGAAATCTCATGGTGGATTAAACTGCAAAATCGTGCATGGAGGACAGCTTACAGACTCGTTCAAAGTAAAGACCAGTGTTAGGCAAGGTTGCCTACTCTCATCCTCTTTGTTCTGGTAATCGACTGGATTATGAAGACATCAATATCTGAAGGGAAGCACGGGATACAGTGAGCAGCCAGGATGCAGCTGGACAATTTGAACTTCGTAGATGATCTAGCTTTTATATCCCACGTGAAACAATAACTACAGGAGAAGACGACCAGTGTAAAAGCAGCCTCTTCTGCAGTAGGTCTAAACATACACAAATGAAATCCAAGATTCTCCTATACAACACAACATGCATCAAGCAAACCCCAGTTGACGGAGGAACTTTGAAGGACGTAGAAACCTTTACATATCTGGGTAGCAGCACTGACGAGCAAGGTATATCTGATGCAGATGTAAAGGCGCGGATCGGGAAATTGAGGGCAGCATTTCCACAAATGGAGAACATCTGGAACTCAAAACAACTGCCAGCAATCAGAAAAGTCAGAGTTTTCAATACAAATATCAAGACAGTTCCACTGTATGAGGCGGAAACTTGGAAAGCCACGAAAGTTGTCATTCACAAGATACAATTGTTTATTGACAGATGTTTACGCAAGATACTCCAGATTCGTTGACCAGACACCATCAGAAACAACCTACAGTGAGGGGAGAACAAATTAGAGTAAAGCTGAGGAAGAAATCAGAAAGTAGAGGTGAAAGTGTAAAGGACACACATTGAGGAAAGCACACGACTGTGCCTCAAGACAAGACCTCATATTGGAATGGTCAGAGGAAAAGTCGAAGACCGAAAAACACATCACTCCGAGAATCGGAGACAGACATGAAAAGAATGATCAACAATTGGACAGAACTGGAAAGAAAGGCTAAGGACAGAGTAGAATGCTGGTCGGCAGCCTATGCACTACTATGGGTAACAGGCGTAAGTAAGTAAGTAATAGTTTATTTTCAACTATCTTTAGTTATGATACGTTTCAGACATGTAATTCACGTAAATGGTCCTGTAAGTGTTGGAGTCAATATGGAGAGTAAATCGGTTAGATTTCTTCTTGTTCTAATATGATAAGCTGTAGAAAATTGGGCAAGAAATTCTGCAAAGTCACTTAATAGTATCATATCAAATCATTAAAACATTATGATCATTAATTCACGCATAGATGACTTAAAAGGTTATATCAGTTCTCTTTTTTAACAGGATGAAAAATCGGCGAATTTTTTTTAAAGCCTGAATATCACAGCATAATATTTTTTTAATGGAATATTGAAAATGTCTTCTTGCCTACCTGTATGAACACGAATATGAGCTTTTAGGTGAGAACTTTTGAAATAGGCTTTTGTACAACCATCAAAATTGCATCGATAAGATCTCACTCTATCTAAGCTATTATTATTATTATTATTATTATTATTATTATTATTATTATTATTGTTATCAATATTATCAGGATTACTAGTGTTACTATTCACTAGGGTACTGCTGACATTGTTAGTAATAGAATTGCTTGATGTTATCATGGTACAATATGAAACAGTTGGACAGTTCACATTGGAATAGATTGAATTCGATGATGTGTCAGTTGTTGTATCTTGTAAACTGATACTTGTTGTTGTATTATTGATTACAATTGGATTGAAATTTTGACAATTTTGGTTCAGATTGATGGAATTATGATGCGTATTATTACTTGGTGGTCTAGGAATAAGTGATAAATAACTGTCAGAATTTCTCTAAAATTAGGGTAAAAAAACAAGACAAGACAATTTATTTGATCTTGTTAACTGAGAAATTTCTTATAAACTTGGGAAATATAATGCCTTAAAACTTCTCATAAACAGTTGTTACACATTAATTGTTGGAACATTTTCTCCATCTAATTAGTTAAACCTGCAAAATGTGTGTTATGCTCAGATATGAAAGCTGAGAATCTACTAACACTGTTGAAGAATATGTATGGATTTGCTTTACTTAGTAATGCATTTCTCAACTTGCACTTTCACATAAGGTGAGTAAGGCTTTACCCGAATGTTATACAAGTTTCAATTTACAATTTGATCTTTTTTCAGAATCGGTTTTCAAATTGACTATTAATTCTTAACGACTTCTGATGCACAGCATAATTTCTAACCTCTATAACAACGGACTTACGTTTATTTTAATGTACAGAATACTCCTAGACTACTGTTGATTTACTCTTAAGTAGTCTTTACGTAAAACATAGAATCCGTTTAGAAATGATTTTTACTTCACATTCTTGCGTTTGATTGTATCTTTACTTATGAATCCAGATGCAATAAACCTAAACTCACCTGACCACATGATGGAGGATAATGGCGATTACTTACTTACTTACTTACGCCTGTTACTCCCAATGGAGCATAGGCCGCTCACCAGTTTTCTCCAACCAACTCTGTCCTGGGCTTCCCTCTCCAGTTCTGTCCAATGTTTGTTCATTCCTCTCATATCTTTCTCTATTTCTCGGCGTAGTGTGTTCCTTGGCCTTCCTCTTTTCCTTTTGCCTTGAGGGTTCCATGTGAGGGCTTGTCTGGTGACGCAGTTAGGTGCTTTTCGTAGTGTATGTCCTATCCACTTCCACCGCTTCTTCCTGATTGATGGACACTTTTTAATTGTTATTTAACCAGCTGCATCAGTAACATGCAACATTAGTAACATCTCAATAACATGCATCTGATTGTTTTAATTACATATGATAGATAGATAGATAGATAGGATAGATTATCATTACAAGAATTTCTTAGAAAGAACCTGATACACAATTACTTACCGATAATGTTGTCTCTTTAAATAATTGTTTATCCCTTATTTGATCATAATAATACGATGATAGAGAACATTGTGGCAAATCATTTGTATTCATTTTTAAAAGTTGTGAATCTGAATTTGACGAGTGTAGTGAATCATTAGTCGATATTGACAATAATGATGATGATGACGAGCTGGCATGTAATAATGTTGTTGTTGTGGTCAAATCAGAATTACTATGAACTAAACGATGATACTGTTGTTGTTGTTGATGGTAGTGGTTATCAACACTATCATGTTGATGATAATTAACATGAGTAGAGATTGGATAAGAATTAGCTGAAGAAAGTTCATAATCATTTGGTAGATTAAAAGTAACTCGATTATTGGATGGTTGTTGATCAATGATCAATTGATTTATTGGATTTGTTGATGAAATTGATTGATGATCACAAGATATTTCATTATTATTATGATGATGATGAATACATTGAATAGGTGGTTGATTGTTTAACCAACTATTGTTTAAATTATTCATTGAAGATTGATAATGATAAAAAGATTGTTGTTCTTTTGTTAATGTTTCTTCTACCGACGTAGTTGATATCTAAGAAATGTTTATAATAGTTTAGAAAAAAACAGAACAAGAGTTAAACAGTTATAGAGATAGTGTGGTTTTACATTGAAATCGTGAATAGGTCATTTTCAGGAAAAAATTATAAAATGAGCTCACTGGTGACTAGTTTCGTGAGGAATTTGTCGGAGTTCTAAATAGAAGTCGTAACCGGTGGAGTTCAATCTAGTTAGGTGTAGGTTGTAAACTACCCAAGACAATGAATGGGTGAAGCTGTGAAAAAGCCTTAGATTGATCAAAGTTAGACATCAACACTGTTCGATGACAGTTCAGTGATCTGGAGGTTAAGCGTATGCACACACAAGACTGAAGGTATTAGGTTCGAGTCTCGAGAGCCGAAGTCAAGGATGCGCACTTCTGATGAGTCTCACATTAGGACTTGATGGCTATTCAGTGCTTTTAGGTTTCTAATAATGACTGATTCATGATTTCAGTTTAAAACCTCATTTAACTCCAGAGTATTAATAATTTTTAAATGCAAAATGTTTACAGTATGGGTCAGTAATTGACGACATACCTTTTCAACAGATAAAAATAGTAAAATTCCTATCTACGTATAATAGATTAGACTTAGTTAGTGTGCAGGTATTCTTCTACTTGGCACTGGTCAGTTAAACGTACTTGGACCCAACAGTTGATGTCCATTCATCAACTGGAACCTAGTACCTTTCACTTCATACCGCAACGCATTATCTACTTTACTATTGAGTATGGGTGGTCACTAATCTTAAGAAACGAGGTATGACTCAGTAAGTAAGTGATAAGCGTGTCAGGATTTGGAGTGAAAGTTACTGGGTTAGAATCCAGAAGTTGATTTCAAAATTTGGAGGTTAAATACGCCCAGCTGATGAGTCCCAGATAGGACTAAATGTGAGTCCTGGATTCCACTGCTAGCCACAGCTCATCTATAATCACATTCTCACTAGTGACTAGGCTCTAATAAGATGCGATTATTGGAGTTTTAGTGATAAGTCATGACTAGTATAGTAGAAACATATCGAGTATAAGATAGTTATCTACCACATACAATGGAAAATGGTTACGCAATATTTTGAATCGATTGAAGTTAAACAATAACAAAGTTGGATAGGGAGTTAGTGGTTTAAAGCTTAAGTATTCTGATGTGAGTTCGAAGATCCTCAGTTTGATTTCTAGAGGGTGGGGATAGTGGGTCGAAACTACTGGGGAATATGATTGTAAGACGAAACGACATTTTGATGCCTCCTGGCATTCAGTGATGGTACAACTTAGATTATTGTGTGATTTAAAATCTGACAGACAAAAGGAAGTTAGCTTGAAAATAACAGGTGCAATTTTTAAGGAACTATGGATTGATATTATTAAAGAACTCAACATTCTACATTCAATAAGGAATGAACACACTCAGTCCGTTGTAATTAGGCCATATATCACCTAGTGGTTTCGAATAAGCACATAACCAGTCGGTAAAAGAAACACTGGAGAGAATATCCCCCTGTCAGTCAGGGTTGAAACCTGACAGAGTATCTTGCGTAGACATCTGTCAATAAACACTTGTATCTTTTAGATTATGGCTTTGGTAGTTTTTCAACACAAGAGAACTGTCTTGACACTTGTATTGAAAATTCTGACCTTGATGATTGCGGACAGTTGTTTTCAGTTCCAGATATTGTTCAGTTGTAGAAATTCTACCCTTGCTTTCCCGATCCGCGCCTTCACATCTGCATCAGATGTACCTTGCTCGTCAATGCTGCTACACAGTTATGTAAAGGTTTCTACATCCTTCAAAGCTCCTCCATCAACTGGGGTTTGCTTGATGCATGTTGTGTTGTATTGGAGAATCTTGGATTTCATTTGTGTATGTTTAGACCTACTGCAGAAGAGGCTGCTTTTACACTGGTCGTCTTCTCCTGTAGTTATTGTTGCGTGTGGGATATAAAGGCCAGATCGTCTACGAAAGGATGAGAGTAAGCAACCTTGCCTGACACCGGTCTTCACCTCGATACTGTTAACATAGTTACGAATAATAACTCCTAATCTAAATTAAATCGTTCTACGTTTATGTAGGATAGACTGAATGTGGTGAGCAGTGGACTTCAAAGAAGCGTGTTTCATCCTATTTGAAACTAGTCAGCTTAATGTACATGCCGAACGAATTTCAGTCAAAACCAGATTAATCAAAGCTTGCGCAGAGCATACTGAATTGTCTGTATTCAGAAATAGATTCAGCGAAAGTTAATAATTTCTCGTTGTGCAGCCATGAAGTGTGAAGCAAACAAACCAATAAAATAAAACTCTCAAAATTAATGTTTTGTAGAGTTAAAGACACAGTAATGACACTGGTTTATGCATGAATGTAAACATAAGAGGATAATATTTTATTCAATCTAGTTTATTCAATCTACATGAATAACTAACTAACTGATCAGATAGAGAGAGAGATAGATAAAAATCGATAAGTTATTTTTTTTTACAGAAAACGATCGATGAACAGGACAAAACATTCGATGAAATATAGATAAACAAAGGGAATATGAGCGAAACTGATAGAATAAATATGATTTATGATTTAGGGAAAATGACAATAAATGAGTTTGATGACATAACACTTATTTTCCATAACACTGAAGAATAGTAAAAAAGTTTGGTAAAACAATTTTCATTTTCAATCTGTTTTATTCAATGTACAATGGATTATACAACAACAATTGGGTATGAGTTTCAATTGAAGCTTATTAACCTGATTAATTGGATTCAGTTTCTTTGTTTTAAACACAATATTTAATAGACATAATTTTTATCAAGTTAGAATTCGGTGATAAAAAAAGGAGCAAGTGGCTTAGCCTAACCCACAAAAAAAAGTACAATGTATGAAGAAATAATAATAGGTCAGGGTGTAGGAATGCATTAGGGTTTTACAATACACTGCCAATCATAAAAGTAGTAGTAATGTTTTAGCTATGTTATAGGTCAGTTTAATTATCTGTATTAACAGAGAGATAATATGACTTAGTCATTTGTCAAGATAGATCAATGAAAGTTTACATGCTCGAGGAACCCACTCTTATAATTTATACTAGACACATAAGACAGAAATATACTAAACTGGAGAATCGATCAAACTTAAAATGGAAGCTTTGGAATTTCTAAACGAAATGATAGATAGTTTGAGTAGAACCTGTTTATTTAATCACTAACAAGTTGCAAATTATAAATTTGTTCAGGTGACTTCGAAGCATTGTTCGGGTTAGGAAAAGGAGAACTAGGTAAGGAAGGCAGCTAAATTGGTGAATTAGTGAAACTACATCAGTTGAGATGGCTTGGATGTGTGTTACGCATGTTCAATCACCGACCGCCTAGACAAGCGACATTATTTTGATGTAGGGGTAGGCTGGAAGAAAAGTTAGGGCGGCCAAAACAAAACATGACACAAATCCATGCAGTCATTAAAAAGTGGATTGAGCCATGTTAGTTGGTGTAGACTACCTGGTTGGGGTGCGCGATACTACCGTAACAAATGGTTAGGGACTTTGAATAGCATAGCATAAGTTCTTTGTGTTTCTTCAAATTCTAATCTTATAAATCCCTTGTGACCCTCATGTTTTTCTCCTCAGGTTTTTTCACTGGATTACACTTCTTGAATGATATCTTCAAACCCTTATCTTTCCAATTACTGTTCATGCCTCCTCTACCTTTACCACTATGGGGTCTGAATTGACAAATAGATCTTTCTGTGCTAATATGGCATGGCAACTTGAATTGATGTACATACGTATGAAGTCCCATGTTTTAGCTGACTGACTGACTGATGTGACGTCACACTAGTCATGTCAAATAGTTTATTCATTGTGGTTTTATCACTTTTCTACAAAAAATTGCTTTATAATTAAATACTGTTTTCTGATTGGTTAACAGATCGATCATCTAGTGTCGGAAATATATTGTTTACTTCGATTAGCCTGCAATTAAATTATTACGAAGTAAGAAATACCTTATGAGGAAATATCTTAATACATAAAAAATTGTGTAAAGTTAATACTTAGGAAGTGTGCTAAATGTTATCATAAATTTAGGAGCTATATTTCAATAGGCACATACAGAACTACAGTCTACAGCAAAATTTATACGAAAATTGACTTAGTGCAACAATGTACGATTCCTTAATTGGTTGGTGTGCACTGAGTAAAGAAAGAGCTTCTCTAAATAGGAATAACCATACTAAATACACAGCAAAAATAATCATGGGTGAAATTAGTACTTATGGAGAATTTGTGAGTGATATCAAAGAGACTTAAGGAGACTTGAATAACTTGAATAGCTAGGTTTAAAATAGTTTTAGGAATTAATAAGGAGGAATTAGGACTAAGAGTTATTTTAAAAATGGAGTTAGTAGCAAATGTGTCATATTGGTGAGCATTGATAGACTAGCTGGCTTCCATATTGTTATTTAAACACATTTTTAATCAGTGTTGTTGGTGAGAACTTGTACGTTATTTATTTGAGTACAATTATCAGTACAATGGGGCACCTAAATATTTATGCGCCATATAAATAATCAAATTTATGTATGTATGAGGTGGGATACTGTCCGGGTGCACAGACCGAAGCAGGTATTGTTAGAAGGCCCTTTTCCGATCACCTGATCCCCAGAGATCTAATCCACAAGGCAGTGGAGCAACATTCAGAGGTGCAATGCCATGGTAGCTAGTGATTAAATATAGATTTATACGCCGTTCGTACCATCAGGCTCCTAGAGCTCATGTGAACCATTTGTTTTGAATCAAAGTATTCCAACTCTCCTAGGGTGGATCCATTTTAGGATCCAGAAATTCTCTCTAGGTCTTTCCAATTTCCTAAACAACACCTCTATCATAAGAAGGCAGTGATTAGGAATTCATTGACAGTGGGTTTTATACACATTGTCATGTGAGAGCATTTTGAGACAGATAGCAGACTCTTTCCACTCTTGATTGCACCATCACTAACTATAAGTTAAATATCTTCAATTTACTTCACATACGATTTCTAATCAGTGAATTGGAATATACTTACAACTCGGTTCTAATAGCAATATACTTCGAAAAACAGAACAGTAATGGGTAAAAGTAGTAAAGTAAATTCATATTAAACAAAATACAGTTGTGTTTCGTAAGTCAAATACTGATAACATTAATTATATATACTACTTATGATAAAATTCTAATCTACAAATTAAAGTGTAGTGTTAGGCTATGTTATCGACGTTTTAAAACATATGAATATTTAACTACATTAATAACTAATGTAACTCACATGTAAATTAAGTGTACTGGCGGCAGGACAAAGTGAATTAACATTCTGCGGTGGGATAGTTTCTGGAGTTTGTTGAAATTTCTCAAAACATGGTGATGATTGTGATTTTTTATAAGTTAACGATTTAATTCGATGAAGTTTAAATTTTATGTTGCGATGTAAATTTCTGTCTAATGATGTTAAATAAGGTTGAGATTTATTACTTCTTTGTTCATCTTCCGCAAATGTATTTTGTAAAACTGTCTCTTTAAGCATATTTCGATATTGAGGAAAATATGAATCTTGATTGATAGATGATAAATCTTGTGCATATAATGACCAATTTTCGCAAGAACCTTTGGCCAGTGATAATAAAACTTCAGCAGCTTGTAGTTCATTAATCTGTAAAACAAAACACACCATGTTATTAGTAAAATGAAAACATAGTGAATATACATTCTAGTGAAATATATACAATGTTGTTGTTTGAAATAATTGCAAACTAACTTTATCGTATCCTGAATCCACTGTAGCATTTGGTAGACATAAAGATTCATAGGCTATTCCCATATTATCTACAATTCTTATGGTATTCAAAAATGAAATGACGCAATCCCAAAACCACGTTTATTTATGCTTTGGCACGCCCCGTCTCTTGCATCGAAAAATTAAAAATGACCAATGAATAGACAAACTAAGGACATTAAATATAAATATTCATTCAGCCAATCACAATTGAGTCAGCTGGCAGTCACGCATTTAGGGCGTGTCGATAACATGGATATCTGTCCTTGAAATGGTCAAGGTTATATGGTCTGACTGAAAAGTATACTGTTTATTAATTGGTTTATTTTTGTGGGCGTATCATTTATTTTTCATACCTGAAAATCGTGATACAAAAACACAAGGATAAGCGTGATTGTAACATCTAAATGTAGTACATACTATTTATAGCGAAATGTGTGATACTTGTGTTTATTCGTTAAACTTTTAGCCCCATTGTTTGCAATCAATTAAACACAATATAGTCTACTCGACATTAAACCTGATAAATACACTATATGAATTTACAAAACTTAAGTCATTTTATGCCTTGATAGATAGATAGATATAGCTAGCTACTTTAGATGAAAACCAGTTTTAGTTATTCCGAACACTGAATGAACCAAAGATAGCTAAGATTGGAATCAAGCCCAAATGATGTTAATTGTACAATTTGACAATTCTATTAGGTTACGTAATTCGTCATTGGGTTGTAGGGTGACTGGTCAGTGTACGGTTGTCGCAGTGGGTTCTAGTGGGAAAGTACATGATAGTAAGCAAATTCTACTAAACGTAAAATAAAAAAATTCAGGGTTACTTCTGACGATAATCTATACGAACAACAGTATACCTAACTGAATCGATCGATCAGCTTATATTTTAATACAAATGTATGTTTATCTTTATGGAGCACAGCATACAATCAGCGATAGAAATTACTACAGATGAAATAAGTGTTTCTTTCAACAAGGATTCTTCTAACTAACCTTTAGTTAATAATTTAGGAATACACTTATATGATCGAGATCCCGAACAAATAATATGTGTACATTTTTATGCGAAATACTTTTCAAGCATATAGTGAAATTGAAAAAGTGTTCATTTTGTGCTAGCTAGTAAAATCAAGACTCATCAAATGAAATGACATCTCATCAAAAAAGTTTGTATATCAATCAGTAAATAAACTTAGTTATGAAACAAAGTTAAGGGAGTTAAACTGCACCGAATAAACAAACTTATAACTCAGTAAAGTAGTTTCAAGAATAGTGAACTGACTATTTGGTAAAGGTAGACTATACTCTACTACTACTACTGTAGTGAACGAGAACACAGGTGAGGGCAACCGAATTGTAATTAACGAAAATTACAGAGTTACTCAGTAAAATCGGGAAACCATATCGTAAATCGTTCATTTGCAATATATCAGTTCATCATATCGAACTGGACTGTTCCTGTTGCAAAACATCAATCCATTGTCACTACTATTCATGCGTTTCATACAAATTCCATTGTTTTCTCACTCTTCCTTTCTTAATCTTCCCCCATCTTGTGCTGCCAGACATTACGTTGACACTCACGTCATATACTACTTATAAGTAGCGCGCACCACACTACTACTATCAAATCGAAATTTATCAACATGAATAATCTCTGAATATTTATAGACTATGTCTATGAATTCTGAAAGATTACTTACCTGTTCATCGACAAGGCAAAATATACTGGTAATTTTTTTTCAATTAGTTATAATGTTTTTTTGAATTGACAAAATGATAAATATCAAAACACGGTGAATTGGAATTAATTAAACAATAAACAAGCTAGAGTTATGAAGACTTAGATAATGAATAATTTAAAATTTTTTCGATAATCTATGTTATTCATTATTGTTTTTATCAGCTGAATATAATGTATATATATATATTAGATCGATGTAGTATACATTTTAAAAGTGAGTTTAATCAATCTATTGATCGATACTGACTGAGTAACCTTGATGATCTTTTCACGCAGATATATATATATATATATATATATATATATATATATATATGTGGTGCGCGCTACTTATAAGTAGTATATGACGCGAGTGTAAATGTAATGTCTGGCAGCAGAAGATGGGGGAAGATCAAGAGGAAGGAAGAGTGGGAACACAATGGAATTTGTATGAAACGCATGAACAGTGGTGAAATGTCAGACAATGGATTGATGATGGATTGAAGATTTGCAAATTAACCGTTTACGATATGGTTTTCCTATTTTACTGAGTAAGAGTATTTTAAAAATAATTAACCTCTTTGTCATAAACTATATTCAGTGTACAAATTCTGAAGTGGAAGAAATTCATATCCAATCTTTGTAGTAGTTTACTTTTTCTATACTACCACTTTATGGTGGTGATTTATAATATATTCATTTAGTGAGAATAAAATTTCACGTTGTATATGTATCTATAGCTGACAAACTCGTTTAAGGTGAAGACCAGTGTCAAGCATGGATGCTTACTCTTACCCTTTCTCTTTCTCCTTGTGATCGATTGGATGATGAAGACGTCAACATCTGGAGGGAAGTACGGTACTCAGTGGACAGCAAGGACGCAGATGGACGATCTGGACTTCGCGGATGACCTGGCTCTTATATCTCACATGTAACAACAAATGTAGGAGAAGACAACTAGTGTGGCAGCAGACTCTGCAGCAGTAGGTCTCAACATACGTAAAGCGGAAAGTAAGATTCTACGATACAACACAAAATGCGTCAAACAAATCACTCTTGATGGTGATTCTTTGGAGGACGTTGGCACCTAAACATATCTTGGCAGTATCATCGACAATCAAAGTGGATCCGATGCCGATGTGAGGGCACGGATTGGCAAAGCAAGGGATGCATTTCTACAGTTGAAAAATATCTGGAACTCCGAAGAAATATCAATCAATACCAAAATAAGGATTTTCAATGCAAATATCAAGACAGTTCTACTGTATGGAGCGCAAACTTGGAGAACTACGAAAGCCATCATCCAGAAGATACAAGTGTTTATTAACAGTTGTCTACGCAAAATACTTCGGATTCGTTGGCCAGACACCATCAGTAACAACGTACTGTGGGAGAGGACAAACCAGATTACAGTGGAGGAGGAAATCAGGAAGAAGTGGTGGAAGTGGATAGGACACACACAAAGAAAAGCACCTAACTGCGTCACAAGACAAGCGCTCACTTGGAACCCTCAAGGACAAAGAAAAAGAGGAAGGCCAAGGAACATATTACGCCGAGAAATAGAGAAAGATATGAGAACAATGAACAAACATTGGACAGAACTGTAAAGGGTAGCCCAGGACAGAGTTGGTTGGAGAAAACTGGTGAGCGGCCTATGCTCCATCGGGGGTAACAGGCGTAAGTAAGTAAGTAAGTGTATTTAAACAGAAGTACTAATTATAGAGATATTATTATGTAATTTAGAGTACAACGATAAAATGTACTGTTATGATTAGGGATTTTATTCTTTTCTAACCTATATTGATATAAATACGGTAGCTTAACATTTGTTTAAGGCACTCGTGTAAAAATCACGTTGTCAAGTCTGCTAAAGAATCGCAGGATCTGATTTCCTACCTGTTTCTAAATAATCCATGCCAAAATCTACATGCCATAGGAGAAAATAGGCATAGTGTGATAAAGGTTGGTTTATATACAGAAAAATGAGGATGATTACAGAGTTACTCATGACCTTGGGCTTCTGGCTGTTTCAAGAACGATATTAAACACAGTAGCGGAATGCTCAAATATTCAGTCAGAATCGTGGTACGCGATTCCACATTTTACAGATGTTCCTTCCAAAGTTCTGTTCACTGCTGATTGGATAAAGCATTTCATGGCGTTTATAGGCCTTTATAAACTTACTATGGCATATTTTGGAGCTTTCTAACACTAAAATAAAGATATTAACTCATGATAGGTTATATCTGATCGATATCAGTTAAGTACGAATTATCAAGCTAAATAGAGATATTATGGATAAGTTATTCTTTACGTGAGTTATTTGAACATAAATGTACGTATTTTAAAGATTGTATCTCTGTTGTATAAATTTACAATGATAGGCATATTACTGAAACTGCTGTCAATGTAAAATAACTCCACAAAATTCCTATTTCAGAAATAATTAGTGTTAAGCACAAATCCATGAAGTTGCTGACAAGTGGACTGAGTCATGTAGGCTACCTTGTTGGGGTCCGCGAGACGAAAGTCACCGACCTTGAATGACATGGCTCAGAATCATTTTCAATGGCGCAGGTGCATTCATTCTTTATGTTCTATCAAATCCTAATTTTCTGGATTACTACTTTTCTAAACCTATCTCAATGAATTACACTTCTTGAATAATATCTTGGAACCCGAATCTGCTCTTTTATCAGTAGTACTTCTACTATCTCTGCCACTATGGGATTGGAATTGACAATTGCGTCTCTGTGCTAATGTGGTATGGCAACATGAACTGATGTACTTAAGTACGAAGTTCTACGTTGTAGCTGACTGACTGACTATAGCGTTGAAACATGTTGCAAGTGGGGCAGTTATTTATCTGCTATGACAATGAAAGATGACTTTTAAATATCCCAAATTGATTGAATTTAAAATATAGATCATCAGATGCTAAATTAGTAATCTAACGGTCCAAATCACTCTGTGATGCCTTAAATGAAACCTAAATTTTAAACGCAGCGTAAACATTCTATAGACAATCAAACAATCTCTGGAATGTACAGATTACTTCTGGTTGAGTCTCCATATGTTTACCGATTATTTTGGTTTGTTATTTCAAATATTTATGTTTCTATTAATCGTAAACTAACTGGTGAATGAGGAATGACTAGTGTCATGTTTTTCTGTCTGTCATGTTGATAGAGTTCTCTCAATCAAGTTGAAACAGAATCATTATTTTTTAAAAATAACAGTATAATATGTTTGATATTAGGCAATAACGGAGGTTTGAATATCATGAGAGGAATGAATTTCCTGAAAATCAGTAATAAACCTTAGTGTTGGGTATCCACTGGAAGATTCTCTTAAATTATCTTTAACGACTCAACTTAATATTTATAGTATTTCAACTCGTTTTTTAAAATTTTCACAGCGTTTTTTAAAATAATCACAGCGTTTTTTAAAATTTTTTGTAATCCTTAGAATGTCAGAAATAAATAGAAAAAACAACTTGATTTCGAATGAAAAAAGAAAAAGCCTCATAAAAAAAGTTATTGAAGATGGATACAGCTTCAAGGATGCGGCATTTCTTACAGATGTAAACTACCAGGACGCTACAAATATTATAAGGTTGTATAAAAAGGAATCGCGAGTTAAGAAGAAAAAAACAGGAAAACCATCAAATAAGAAGATATGCAGTGATATTATCAATTTTTTTGAAGAATTGATAGAATTAAACCCGTTAATAACGATGGTAGAAATTCGAGAAAAAATAGAAAACATATTTTCTATAGGCCTTTCTCTTGAATCTATAAGAAGGATAATTTATAGACTTCAGATTACTTTGAAAAAGATTTCTTATACATCGGTCAACATAAATTCAGAATCCAGTAAAAACAAACGCCAAATTTATGCTCAAAATTTTATGAACATTGAAGATACATTTATAAAAGTTTTTATAGATGAATCTTCTCTTAATTTGTACTTAAGAAGAACCTTGGGAAGATCTACAAGATGAAAACCGGCAAGTGCCCTAGTTCCATCAACGCGTGGAACCAATATAAGTTTAATATCGGCTATAACAGAAAATGAAGTTCTCTTTGCTAAAACATTTGTTGATTCGGTGAATTCAGATAAGTTCATTCAGTTTTTTGGTTATTTTAAAAAACGCTGTGTGGTTATTTTGAAAAACCCTGTTAAAAGTTTAAAAAACGAGTTGAAATACTTTACTATTCGTTCTTATATTTCGTAAGCTTTTAAGCAAAGACAGTTTCGCCTTATCGTTTTGTGAAGGTCATCGGTTATGGAAGTACGTATACGTTGGTAGATAAACTATTTAAAGTCTGACTTTGCTTTAATAAAATCTACTTAATCCCAATCGGTCACTGTCTCCACACTTTTATCAATGTTTCTGAATGATGTCTAAATGCCGTAAATGCTCATTCTTTAGGATGCATATTACTGAATTAAAATGATTTAAGAATTTTAAAGATTCCCATTGTGAAAATTAGAACAACACATATAAGCGAGCAATATTCATGTATATTAGAGTAAAGCCTGATGACGATCTAATCGAAAACAATATTGCTCGCTTATATGTGTTGTTCTGAAATGATTTAATATAAATGAACTGGAAGTATAATCTTTTTGAATCGAAAATGTATAATTCTGTCCAGTTGGAGTTTAAATGATTACCCGAAATTCAGATTATATTTTGTACTTTGTTTTTTCTATCATTATTGACCTAAAACAACATTCATGTCTGTCTGTATCAATCAGTTTTCGCGAACTATTCAAAATGTCTAGACAATGGATAATACAATATTTTTTCTATCTGAATGAAATTAGACAAAAAAATATCTAAATCTTTGTACTATAAGTAAAATCAAAAGATCATGTGATTAAATTATCATCTTTTCAAGGTCGCCCAGTACTTGTTCTCCTCTCCAGGTTATCATCTATCAGCTAATCCGTTAAATGGCATTTTTCTGTCCTTATTCATCATCAAATGACCTTAAGTTTTAACCAATCACAGTAGCTAAAATGAAATAGACAACAAAAATAATTGGATTAATTTATTCAAAACACAAATGATAATTTTTCTGTGTTGATTTAATTAGAAAAGTTTAGGGAGAGAATTCTTATTTTATGTGACTTTGTTATTGAATGTTAATTGATCAATCGGTGTGTTTAGAAAGTTGTCTCTTATGTTATTCTTTTACACATATTTCCATATTTGAAGTATAAATATAAAAAAAGTTTTTAATAATTATCATTTTTATGGACTACACAAAGTATACTTTACCATGTGAATACAAATGAATATTCATCTTGGATTTTGGATTGTGAAATGATTTGTAACAAATTTAAGACACCCGTATAGAGAGAAGAATAATAGAGGCGAGTGCCGATCCAAATCAAAACAGTATCCGTTCATTCTGAAACAAATCTTACCACAGTGAATTAATCAGATAGCGCCTCTTGTACATTTGCAAGAAATTTCGCATTAAAGCTGGTGTTAATTCGTGATGAAAAACCCTAACCATACATCCTGATTCCTTACCTTAGATGTACGGAATATTTTGGAGGTAACTGACAATTAACTCCACTAGACGTAGGTTCATTATGACTTAGGACTTGTTAGGATATTCATCCAGGATCCTGGGAGAACTGTTGGTCAGTTCCCATTGGTTAATTTTGACTGTTCAATTTTATGATCATCGTAGATATCAATGTCACTTCAAATGTTGTTCACTATTGGTCGTCTTAACTGTCAATGTCACAGACTTCGATGATGTTTCCTATTCAACCTAAATGTATAAATACACATTATATGTAACGTTCTATGACCAGGACCCGGTCCCGGATCCCTAGTCCAGGATCCTGATTCTCTTCTGGGCTCGGACCTCGTGCTTTCTGGATGCTTGTAAAATACAGATTCTACTTCATATCAAGTCTTCTTACTTTTACTCACTATGGGGGTTGGGATAATCGGATTTGAGTAGCATGTCGTGTCGCTGGATCCTCGCTGTCGTTTTCCGACTAGGTAAACTCGTAAGAGTTCAAGCATATCAGAATGACGTGTTTACGTGCAGGCGTAACAGGACTCTTGAGAGAACTGATGCTCCCTAGTGGAATGAATCTCATGCCTCCCAGCTTCATAGTCAGAGACGTTGCCATTGAGCTCGTGTAAGACTGAGATGTATTCAAAAATGATTGACCGCTAAGTAATAACCGATTTTCAGTATGTATGTTGAAACTTCAAACAATCTATTTCAGTCTTGTAAAAGGTTTGAGAAGAATTACAATCTATATCCGTTAGGATATATATATCGCTGATTTTGTTAGATTTACGAGTAGATTAACTTGTAGAATATGTTAATATGGATGTACGACCTGCATACGTTTTTTAATATTATTTTCCTTCCATATACTATCCATTTATAAAATCTATTCTTGCGTTGACTAGTAAAGAGCCGAAAATCTATCATTATACTCCTGCCCACTATAAACTGATGAAATCAGGTTCAACATTAAATATTTAATCTAATAAGCAGTGAGTAGATATTTCGCAGAAACATCTAGAAAATACACTATCTTGTAATACGATTCTGAATATTTAACCACACCGCTACTAAATTCAGATTGGCTCTCGAACTTTTCAGTAGCTCAAGAGCATGAGTACCTTGATAAATACTCTCATTTTTTTATGAACACTTTGAGTAAATTGTTAATTCTGTATTTTATGCCATTTTGCCTTTGTTCAGGCTGTCATGAAGATTTAGTCTCGGTTCACAAGACATTGATAAGATTTAATAACTTGCGTTGATTTAGCAAATAGAGTCGTCAAATAAGAAGACTTGTTGCTGAAAATGATTTGAAGATATCGGCGTTTATGAATATTGAAATTGTGAATCTATCAGTGTTAGACCACTACTAGAAAATTTGGAAGCATTGGACTGTCGTTTTGTCCTGGAATGTGACTTATCAGCAATGCGCTTTCACGACTTCTGCTCCTCCAAGGATTTGAACCTAAGAACCAGAGTTTTTGCGCACGCCGAAACCTCTGAACCACTGAGTCAGTGTCCAACGTTGTTAATGTCTAACTCTGATCAGTTCACGGTTTTGCACAACATCATGCATTGTTTTCGGTAGTTACTATATATACGTGAACAGGATTGAACTTCACTGGTCACGATTTCGCACTGGAACTTGGAGGAAATTCCTCAGGGAGCTAATCTCCAGTGAGCACAGGTAAGTGCATTATGTGGTTGTGAAGATTGCTAAGCCACTCATTGAATTTATGAATTGGGTTCGAATCTGTTACGTTCGTCACTAGATATGCTTGAAGCTATTACGGGTTCACCTTAGTCGATAAACGCGAACGAGACAATGAACCAGCATCCAGGTAGGCTGCCTTGATCCGAAACGACAAAACAGAAGTCTTGATATTACGTAGAATGTATATTCTACAAACATCCAGCAATTATAGTACAATCAAGCACACAACTCTCGTTTATTTATACATCATAGAAAAGTCCTTGGGACAGTCAAAAAATAGAACATTAAAATACACAGCAGCCAATCACAGCCATGGATTTTCCTGGTGGGAAATGAAATCTCAAGGTCAACTGATCAGCCCATGCTCGCAAACGTGAAAACCAAAATAAGGCATTTATCAAGCGAGTTCTAGGGATCTAACATCCCCAACAGGATCCTATGAGTTGCAGGAGTCGTGGATGCTCATACCAGAACGAAGCGGCAGTCTAGTGCTTCCAGGTTTCTAATGGTGGTCTAACAATGATCGATTCATGATTTCATTGAGTAACTTAACAATCTCCATAACCCCATAATGTAATTTATGAATATGTCAACTTTGTATATCTAGTCAAGTAGGAGTGGAAAAAAGTAACCAATCAAATGAAAGATAATTATTTACTGAAATCAATGTGTAAATATGCATGATACGTGTGAAGTAGCTTGTTTTACAGACATTATAGTTTAGAAAACGATTTATGTCACGAACTGTGCTAAAGTAATCATCTATTCACATTCAAAATAGTGTATTTTGGCAATTTACATTCCATTCTTCTTACATAGATTATACCTAAAACTGAATTAACTATAGATTTGTCGTTTTCTCCCTTATAAAAAAATGATCTACTTCTAACTAAATCATATGGTTACTGAATCAATGATTAGTAGGCATTCTTATGTTTTATAATCTATTCGATATGTACATAATTGTCAAATAATTGTCTCGTGATTTAATCTAAAAGAACATTCCAGTAGTCTGCTTATAAATTATGTGAAAAGTATGGGGAAATATACAATTACAAATACGAAAAGTAGTTTTCTGTAGTCAAATGAACTATAAACCTTCATAAAATTTATAAAATGCTGTAGGTCAGTATATACGTTTGAGCTTTATTTTTGGGTAACAGATCCTCGATTGTCACAATCTATTGATTTATTGCCATGAAACAAGTATAAATACCCCAAGGGTTTTTGTTCACACTCACATAGATTAGTTTCATTGTTAGACAACCATTAGAAACCTGGAAGCACTGGACGGCCGTTTCGTCCTGATATGGGACTCATCAGCAGTGAGCATCCACGACTCCTGCTACTCACAGGATTCGACCCGGCACCTTTGGTATTGTGCGCGTACGCCTAATCGTTGGACCACTGGGCCGGCATCCAACGGTTTTAATGTCTAACTCTGATTGATCTACGGATTTTGCGTGACCTCACCCATTTGTCTTCGGTAGTTACTGCCTACACCCGACAGGGTTGAACTCCACTGTTCACGTATTTGATGATTTCAAATGTGTAAAAACACTAATCTCCATAACTCTAATTGAAAAAGGTTAGTTTCCCGTGCGCAACTAACGCTTCGTTTTAGGAAGAAATTCTTTAGAAGCGTGCATTCATGACCTGATCAGAGTTGAAATCCATAATCATCTATCCTCTCAGTCAAGCCAAAACAAATGTTATATAAGTCGATCGCACTATACATCTAGTCAAATGTAAAACGCAGACTAAGGAAATCAGAAAATATTTGACATAATACAATACATACTAGATCAATTCATTCTCATCTTATTAACCTACTATGATTCACTAAAAATCTATGATGATGTAAGTTATGAGGTCGAAAATACGTGACATTAATTTTGACAGAAAAAAATTCAATCAATATAAATACTCATTACATTCATTGTGATGTTAATGATAGTCGTTATGATTCAACGTTATATCATACAATAAAATGTTTTAATGAGTAATTTAACAGTAATCATTTTTATGTAATAACGAAGAAGGATAAAATAGGTCCATATTCTGCACAAAGTTCAATCAAAATTTGTGTTTGTGACTGTTATTTTACTAGACAATCTTCATTTCGAAAAATTTCTTTTATTCATACTGTCACAAGGAATGTGATAAGTATACAATACGATACAATTTTTCAGTATCACAGGAAATACGTGTACACCGCAGCGTTTCGCATCTATGATCTTGTATATTTCAAAATAGTCCATAGAATTCCTTCGTTGACTAATTATTTTTATTCACATTTGTCTGACTCATGTATCTTTTATGATACACGTCAGCTTTTACACATTTTTATATAAGTGTATTTATTCATTATTAAACTAGTTCAGTTTAAATTGACCAATCATAGATTGCTGAGTAAGTACTGTACTATTATCAATTAACCAATCATAATCACATCAGTAGATGACTGATAATCAATACATCTGGTCTTATTTAACACTGATGCTGATTAATTCAAGCAGTGGTTTTTTTTCCGATGAATACAACCAACGCCTGTTAAAATGAAATATAACAAATTTCATTTGAAAAATAAGTTTTCGAAATTCAGTATAAATAAGAAATTTATTTATTCAATTGGAAATTTTTATTCACTATTTCTGAAATATGAAAATTTCCATTTTTTTAATGATTAATGTCTGTCATTCCTTTGTTCTGTTTGCTAAAAATATAGGAGAAAATATACTTTTTTGTAGTGTAGTGTTGTCAAATTTGTTTGCAACTTTGAGATTGTACATTCGATTGTCTAATCGATAAATTTAATAAGTGACATTCTCCTACAACTTGGATTTGAATTGATAATTCCATCTTTGTGCTGTGGTACGGTGACTTGAACTGATTTATATACTTACAAAGTTCTACGTTGTAGCTGTCTGCTAGCTGAATGAAATAACACAACCGTCATCCTCTTTCTTAAAAAAATATAAAAGGATACATTCATGACATTAATTTATAGCATTCAAACATGTCTGTGTTTCACTTGTTTTGTATGCTTCGTTCTGTTTACATTCAATTAGAGACCAATGACTGAATTTATTACTTTATTCTATAACGGGTAAATATACTTTCTGTCACGTGATATTTCTCAACCAAATCAATAATTTTCTGTTTACATTATGTTATGTATATTTTTTTATACAAAAATTCAAGTTAATTACAATGAATTATTTTATTCATGAATGTTTGTTAACTTGTTTGAGGAAGTAGACATTTGCTCTGTTTGAAGAGAGTTCTAATCACGAAATCATTTTAGTAAGATGACAGCTGGAAACTAGAAGTTAGTTGAAAACTTCTTTGTTTTAATATATGGCTATTCAGAAATTTGCATCATAGACGAACTCGAATCTAGGACCCTCAGGGCTTGTGAAGAACGTGAAACATTTTGAATCGGTGATTCAGTTTGTCCTCTTTAGTGCATGATTGTCATTGATGATAATTGTTGTAAACGTTGAATAGTCCAACTCTTCTGATCATAAATTCTCACTAAGATTTCTAATATTCTTCCTTAAAGTCGTTCCACTAGTGGGGATTTAATTTTTGAAGACTGTTCAACATGAATCTAGTTTATATTAATGACTGACGTTAAATTGATAGAAAATATTCATAAATCTTCCATTACTTACCTACTTACTTACGCCTGTTATCCCCGATGGAGCATAGGCCGCCCACCACTTTTCTCCATCCAGCTCTATTCTGAGCTTCCCTTTCTACTTCTGTCCAATGTTTGTTCATTCCTCTTATATCTTTCTCTATTTCTCGGCGTAGTGTGTTCTTTGGCCTTCCTCTTTTCCTTTCACCATGAGTGTTCCATGTGAGGGCTTGTCTCGTTACGCTTTTAGGTGCTTTCTGCAATGTGTGTTCTATCCACTTCCACCGCTTCTTCCTGATTTCCTCCTCCACTGGAATCTGGTTTGTTCTCTCCCACAGTAAGTTGTTGTTGATGGTGTCTGGCCAACGAATCCGAAGTATTTTGCGTAGACAACTGTTAATAAACACTTGTATCTTCTGGATGATGGCTTTGGTAGTTCTCCAAGTTTCCGCTCCATACAGTAGAACTGTCTTCACATTTGTGTTGAAAATGCTCATTTTGGTTTTGATTGAAAGTTGTTTGGAGTTCCAGATATTTCTCAATTGTAGAAATGCTGCCCTTGCTTTGCTAATCCGCACCCTCATATCTGCATCGGATCCACCTTGATTGTCGATGATGCTGCCCAGATATGTAAAGGTGTTAATGTCCTCCAAGGCATCTCAATCAAGAGTGATTTGGTTGGTGCATGTTGTGTTGCATCGGAAAATTTTGCTTTTTCCTTTATGTATGTTGAAAATCTTTCATTACGAGTTTGAAACTAAAGCTAATAGACCAAGTTTGGTGTATTCATCAAACCAAAAAGGATAAAAATCTACAATCTCTTGCTATGATAGTGAATTAGTATCTCTGAGTTGGAATGTATCATCTCAAAATTTCAACTTTAACAAAAAATTTTGATCATAGTTAATAATCTTTATTCAAGTCCATTAGTGGACTACTATTTTACTGATTTACTTACTCGATCAATCAATCAGTCATGAATCAAAATAATGTTAGATCGACTAAACTAAGACAGAGATTTAATGAATAGACTTTGGTCAAGGATGAGTTAGATCACAAAAAAAAATTAACAACTGAATACTTAATTACCACTGTTAGTTATAATTGTGCTATATAGGCTAAGGTTTTCAGAATTCATTAGTCCTTAACACATCTTTGTGAGATTATAGGTACGCTTTATTGATGAGTGTCAACTGGTGTGAAACCCAAGAATCCTTTTATATCTATAGTAGTAAGAAAAATATTTTTCATTCTAGAGTAGTGGAAATCGTAGTTTATTACTGAAATCATAAATCAATCATTTTTAGACCATCAAAAGAAACCTGGAATCACTGGATGGCCGTTTCGTCCTGGTTTGGTGCGAGCTACTTATAAGTAGTATATGACGTGAGCGTCAACGTAATGTCTGACAGCAGAAGATGGGGGAAGATCAAGAAAGGAAGAGTTAGAACACAATGGAATTTGTATGAAACGCATGAATAGTAGTGACAATGGATTGATGTTTTGCAACAGGAACAGTCCAGTTCGATATGATGAACTGATATTTTGCAAATGAACGATTTACGATATGGTTTTCCTATTTTACTGAGTAACTCTGTAATTTTCGTTAAATACAATCCGGTTGCCTCACCTGTGTTCTCCTTCACTACACTGGTATTGGAATTACCAGCAATGCGCATCCACGACACTAACAATGATTAACTCGTGATTTCAATAATAAACATCAATTTCTATAACTCGATAATGAAAAATCGTACAATGTGATCACTAGTAACTAGGCTTGTGAGGAAGTTCTCGGAGTTTTGATGAAAAGACGTGACCACTGGAGCTCAAATCTGTCTAGTGTAGACAGTGACTACCGAAGTCAATGGGTGAGGTTGCACAAAATACCTAGATTGATCAGAGTTAGACATCAACGCCGATGGATGCTAGCCTAGTGATCTGAAATTTAGGTCCCAGATTCAAATCCTGCTAGTAGTATGTGTCGTAAATGTGCGAAGCTGATGAGTCCCATGCCGATACAAAACAGCTGTTCAGTACTTCCAGGTTTCTAATGATGGTCTAACAATGATGAATTCATGATTTCAGTTAAAGGCAATCTACCATCAATGTAGTATGATGATAAACATATTCTCAAGTTATAATATCTACTACTATCATCAATTCATATTGATCATTGGTGAAAAATCATTAAAAACTATTTAGATATTCAATTCATTAACATGTGTAATTAGTTTTTCTTGACTTACAAAAACAAAAGTGATTACAAACAACATTCTCTATTTGTACTTTTATCATCATTGTTTTATTACTAAACAGTCTAATGAATCGTAATCGAATATTTCCTAGAATTATTAATTTTAAACTCTAGACAGCAAAAATTATTTATTTTACAGTAATTTGGGGATCAAAATACACACACATTTTCATTTTGTTTATCTGTCTAGGCGGTGTCGTTTGAAATTTTCGTCATCGTTTTATTTTTAAGTCGAAAATTTCTAACTGTTTTGTGTACTATTGTAAGAAAAAAAAATAATATTGACTGTTTATTGTACAAGATTAAATTATATTGGATATTTGATCTGATTTTTATCTGGATGTATTTGAATGCCTTCGATTTATAGGTTAAATTATAATAGAGATCGCGCAAAATCTCTAGATTAATCATAGTTAGAAACTAACATCGTTGGGTGCCAGCCTAGTGGTTACGAGCGGGTTCGAATCCTGCGAGATGCAGGAGTCGTGAATGCGCACTACTGATAAGTCTTACACTGAGACGAAACGGCCATCCCGTGATTCTAATAGAGATCTAACAATGATTGACTTCAATGTGTATTGGAGATTTTGTAGTATTAAGTCCGTTTATTTGTTCAACGTGTCAGTTGTGTGGTTCTTATTCCCCTGACATTGTTGCTTATTATGAATTTATATGATAAAGCTAAACTAATGGATATGCACTTATTAGCTTTTGTTATGCGCTGTGACTGGTGACCGATATCATGGGTAAAGTTACTAAGCAGAATCTTCATTCCACGTCTGCTGCTTGATTTATAGCGTGGCGTTTCTAATTTGGAAAATTATATATACGACCAGCATTCTTGATCCTGAGACGACAGCTAAGTTCCTGTTGGTTCATTAGACTATACCTGCCATGAGTTCAAAAGTCAGCAACCTGATTTTACTATACACCATATTTCATACAGATGTGATTTATGTACAGGTATAACAGATATATAACAGACCACACCATATTGTGGTGTGTGCTACTTATACGAACGATATAAGTAGTATAAGAAGGGACGTGAAAGAAGAAGTCTCACGGTCAGAAGAGGAAAACGGAAAGCAAATGGAGCAAAAACAAGATGTAAATGGAGTACCAACAGGAAGGAAAGTAAGCAACAACAGGAATGGAAGAATGATGGAGTGTTGGAAGTCACAACTCAAAGATAGTGTGCAAATAGAGTATTCAATGTAATGTTTTCGTTTTTAACTAAGTCAGAGTGTGAATTTGATTGCCTCAACCTTCTCAATTTGTGTCGCTGCCTGTACGCAGGATGAAGATCCCATGGCCTCGGGAGTTTGAAGACGGAGATTTAAGGAGCTTCTTGAAGGAGTTCGAAGCCGTTGCGGAGCTGGTAGGTGTCAAGGAGCAAAAGACGAAGGTGGAGGTGTTGGGGACTCTACTAAGAGGCAGGACGAGAACGGTGTACGATGGTGTGGAGGACACTGACTGGGAGGTGGTGACGGAAAGGCTGCTGGTGGAGTTCGACAGCCCGGCGAGAGGCGAGACTGATGGTGAATGGCGACCCACTCGTGCTGGCTGTGGAGTTGACAAGATTGCTGCGCCGAGGTCTGCCGTATTCGGATGAGGAATCGCAAGCAAGGCTACTAGCGTCGCAATTCATTTAAAGTGTGCCTGCATAGGTTACCCAACAGTTGAGACTGGTGAACGCCGCGCAACCAATGGATGTCACCGGGCTGGCAAAAGTAAAGAGACAGCTGATGAACCCAACAGTCGCCTCGGTTGCATGTGAGAGACAGGAGGATGATGTCGCAAAGAAGATACAAGAGTTACAACTCGAGGTGGCAGCGTTACGAATAAAGGGTGGAAGAAATAATAAATGCTATATTTGCGGAGGAACCGGGCATTGGAAGAGGAATTGCCCAAGAAGACGAAAACGTAAACATTTTAGACCATATGCATGGTGTTCTTTATGTCCTGTGAAACGGGGTCGCGGCAGTAGTGGATAGGGGGCGGTCTATACGAGAGTAGGGATAAACGAGCGAGAGGTAGTGTGCCTGATTGATACAGGGGCGGCAGTTTCGTTAATAGACAAAGCGCATTGTAGAAGTATCAGGCCGAGTGCATTAGTTGTTAACACCATCGGAGGCCAAGCGTTAAAAAATCTTAAGAGTCTCAAATGATATCGTGAAAATCGGCAATTCGGAAATACAGTTTCCCTTTGTGGTAACTACGAACTTGTCGAGACCAATACTAGGAGCAGATTTCTTGAGAGAAGTAGGAGCAATTATTGATACAAGAAGTAAGAAGGTGATTACAAAGTACAGCACACTGACAATACATGAAAGCAGCGAGGTGGCTGAGGTTAGAGTAGCAAAAGAGGACATTGGAAAGAAACAGAACATTAACGAGGTGCTCACGAAATATACGAAGTTGTTCACTGGAGACGGAGAACCGTACGGGTTTTGTAATAAAGTTAAACATGAAATTCCGATAAAGAACAAAGAAGTGACCATCTTCACAACACGACGGGTCTCCGTACATTTGGAAGCTGAGATAAACCGGCAGGTACAGGAGATGTTAAAGGCAGGTATAATCGAGAAGACTGAGGCAGGCACTATAAGTCAGTTAAAAACGAAAACATTACATTGAATACTCTATTTGCACACTATCTTTGAGTCGTGACTTCCAACACTGCATCCTTCTTCCATTCCTGTTGTTGCTTACTTTCCTTCCTGTTGGTACTCCATTTACATCTTGTTTTTGCTCCATTTGCTTTCCGTTTTCCTCTTCTGACCGTGAGACTTCTTCTTTCACGTCCCTTCTTATACTACTTATATCGTTCGTATAAGTAGCACACACCACAATACCATACACTCAAAAATAACAATTATACGTTGATAAACATAAATTGGCTGTGAATAGACGAGAGTGTATATCGAAGAGTAGAAGCATATTTGATATGTTTGAATACAATTACGAGTTCACCTTACTCGGTTAACGGAACGAAAACAATGACTCAGTGACATGTTAGGCTATTCTAATCCGTTTGTCTCAGCCCCGGCTAACTAGATCAAGAGGTCTTGATAAGGCGTAGAAAATGTATTCTACAAGCACCCAGAAAAAAACGAGGTTACTAAGCGCATAAATCAAGCTTATTTATGCAATGATAGAAACGCCCTGGGGAGAGCCACAAAATAGCGTACTAAAATAATCCATCAACCAATGACAGTCAAGAATTTTCCGAGTGAGAAATGTTTTCGTGTATAGTCTGCTCAGTTGACCTTGAGATTACATTTCCCACCCGGAAAACCTTTAACTGTCATTGGTTGATAGATCATTTTTGTACGCTAATTTTGTGGCTTTCCCGAGGGCGTTTTCAACATTGTATAAATAAGCATGATTGGTATGCTTAGCAAACTCAGTTTTTCTGGGTGCTGCTTGTACAACACACTATCTACGCCTCGCAAAGACTTCTTGATATAATTAGCTGGGCAGGAGACAAACGGATTAGAATATAGCCTATCGTGTCATTGGATCATGAGTCTTCGCTCTAGTTTCAAGCACATCAATTACAGTGTACTGTACTAATGTTCGGTGTTGTCATTTGTACAGTGGTTTGGCGTTACTCAAGTAGAGAACATAAAAGTGGCGACGGAGTGTACAACCCACAATGTCAATTACCCTTGAACAGATAGAATCTTTATTGGAACGTCAAACAAAACGATATGAACAGTTCCAGGAACGTATGTTGGAGATGTTAATGAAACAAATGAATCTGAATCACAGAGGTTTTACTGACGATTCATATAATCCGCATACAGACTCGATAATTAATTCTATTCATGAATTTCATTTTGATGGCCTTGCTGGTGTGACTTTCAAGTCTTGGTACAGGAAGTATGAGGATTTGTTCAAGGTCGACCTCAACAAACTTGATGACGCCGCCAAAGTCAGAATCCTTTTGAGAAAGCTCGGCACAGTCGAACACGAACGTTATAGTAATTTCATCCTCCGAAAGAACCCAAGAGATTTCTCTTTTGATGCTACAATTGAAACGCTGTCGCAAATTTTCGCTGAACAATCATCTCTTTGTAATATTCGTTATCAATGCCTCAAAATAATTAAGTCAAGTGATGATGACTGGGTAAAACATACCGGCTTAGTAAATCGTGAATGCGAACGATTTAAACTATCATCAATGACGGAAGACCAGTTTAAGTGCCTTGTGATTGTGTGCAGCTTACAATTTCCCAAAGATGCTGATATAAGAACTAGATTCTTAAGTAAAATTGAGCAGTGCCCAAACATCTCGCTTCAAGAAATAACTGCAGAGTGTCAGAGATGAGTAAATTTGAAGCATGATACCTCAATGGTCGAAAAAAATAGCCGACCATTATATGTGCATGCTGTTAGTGAAAAGAAAGATTCCGGCTCACAAAAGCACAGACAACCAGCCCTCATCTCCAACGTCTTCCGTCTTCTTATTTTTGAACGGTGGGAGTCTAACGTTCAGCGCTGTCATTTGTACAGTGGTTTGGCGTTACTCATCATCAAAGTTCATTATTTTCTTTTCTGATTATAATGATTGAATCATAATAATTGAAATGGTGTATGTTCTAGAATGATAATGTAATCTGAAGAGAATTGTAATTCGGAAGTAGATTCACGTATTGATTACCAGTAATAATTTTTGAAAAAAGACATCCTTTTAATCGAATGATACACAACTAAAGTGTTCTATTAGAAATCTTAGAGTATAATAAGTATTATTTATAATTAAGTGACATTTTGTACAAAAAAAATTCTGTGAAAAAAAACGCGCCTGATGAAGATCACCAAATACAAATGAACACAGTGAAATGGGAGGGCGAGGATTGGCAAAGCAAGGGCTGCATTTCTACAATTGAAAAATATCTGGAACTCCAAACAACTCTCAACCAAAACCAAAATCACGATTTTCAATACAAATTTCAAGACAATTCTACTGTATGGAGCGGAAACATGGAGAACTACGAAAGGCATCATCCAGAAGATACAAGTGTTTATTAACAGTTGTCTACGCAAAATACTTCGGATTCGTTGGCCAGACACCATCAACAACAACGTACTGTGGGAGAGAACAAACCAGATTCCAGTGGAGGAGGAAATCAGGAAGAAGCGGTGGAAGTGGATAGGACACACACTACGAAAAGCACCTAACTGCGTCACGAGACAAGCCCTCACATGGAACCCTCAAGGCAAAAGGAAGAGAGGAAGGCCAAGGAACACATTATGCCGAGAAATAGGGAAAGATATGAGAGGAATGAACAAACATTTGACAGAACTGGAGAGGGAAGCCCAGGACAGAGTTGGTTGGAGAAAACAGGTGGGCGGCCTATGCTCCATTGGGGCAACAGGCGTAAGTAAGTAAGTAAGCAGTGGAATGGATTGACTATAGATTTGTGACTGGGACTCAATGATAAAGAAACAGAAACAATACAAATTTTTAATTAAATATAGTGAAATTATTATCAAATACGAAACATATATGAGCTAAATAAAACGTATTAATCATGAGAATAAGTAAAGAAATATGGTAAATTTGAAAAGTAGGCGACAGTGAACACGGGGAATATATCTCTTGGAGGTTAACAGAGATTAAAGCTGACAAGTAAAGATGCTAAGTGAGCTTTGTTTCCATTCTAAGATCAAATATAAGTCCAGAAGTTCTATTTGTCAACAAGTTTGTGTCATTTGGCTAGAGAATGAACGATGCATTTTGGTAGCGTTAAGTCTCTGAGCTAGATGGTTGATTGGTGGGGGGGGGGTTTCATTATCTTTCTAAAGATGTTCGGCGCTTAACACTTATATAGACTACTGAGTTGGAATTCAATAGTGTGCATGTGAAGTTCAATTTTGTCCAACAATTATCACATTGCCTGCAGTGGGAAACTGCCTCACAACCAACACGGAATGAATCCCACTGGCCACAGCTTCTCAATAGAACACCAGGAGTTACATCTTGAAGCTAATCACTGGTGAGAATATGATCGTTATGAGTATAGAGATCGTGGACAGTCTCATACTAGGAATAAACGACTGCCCAGTGCTTCAAGGTTTTCGGTGATGATCTAGTTAAAATCAGTTGAAACTATGAAAATAATCCATAAGTGTTATATCGGTTCATGCTAGTAATGAACTATCTTTACTTTTGGATTCATACTGACCATCTTTGGCAGTGGACCTCTGAACTTATGATTGACTGACCTCTTCTGCATGAGTTAACAGATTACGTCAATGTGTTTGTTGATTTCTAATTAATCTGAATGCTATACACTTCTACATAATATACTAAATAGAACCTTTTTTTTTATCATGCTTCAATAAATAAAAATCATTCATTTGTTAAAGTAAAACAAAATCCTCACTAATTAGAGCGTACATCCAATCTTGAAGAAAAAGGCCTAATATACTTGAAAGAGTGGGACAAACATATATAACGCATGAGTAACCAGCTATTCTGGCATTAAAATAATATTAATTTTAAATTAAAAAAATATAAATTACACAACTGGTGTGGTGCGTGCTACTTATAAGTAGTATATGACGCGAGTGTAAACGTAATATCTGGCAGCAGAAGATGGGGGAAGATGAAGAAAGGAAGAGTGGGAACACAATGGAATTTGTATGAAACGCATGAACAGTGAAACGTCAGACAATGGATTGTTGTTTTGCAACGAGAACAGTCCAGTTCGATATGATGGATTGAAGATTTGCAAATTAACGATATGGTTTTTCCTATTTTACCAATTAACTCTGTAATTTGCAATAAATACAATTCGGTTGCCCTCACTTGTGTTCTTCTTCACTACACTAGTACTTTCAAGTGACTAAAATTTGCTAAATTAAATATATTTCTATGAATGGTATCCTAGTACAGCAATTTTCGAAATACACATTCATTCATCAGTCAGTCAGTCAGATGCAACGTAGAACTTCGTACGTAAGTACATCAGTTCATGTCGCCATACCACATCAGCACAGAGATGTAATTGTCAATTCAAATCCAATAGTAGAAGAGGTAGTAAGGGTATTAGAAGTAATCGGAGAGGTTAGGATTAGAAGATATTATTCAAGAAGTATGATTTAATGAGAAAAGTTTAGAAAGTCAGAACTAGAGTTGTTGAAGAACCCAGAAGGCTAGGATTTGCGAGAACACAAAAAATAAATCTACCGGCGCCATTGCGAACGATTTTGAGCCATGTCATTCAAGGTCTCTAACCATCGATTATTATCATCTCGCGGACCCCAACCAGGTAGTCTACAACTACCGAAAAAAAAAAAAAAAAAAAACAATGACTTCATGGGTTTCTGCCATGTTTTGATTTGGCCGCCCCTAGCTTTCTTCCAACCTATTCCTACACTACGAAACAAAGCTCGACGAGGCAGTCGGTGGTTTGGCATGCGCAGCACATGTCCCAACCACCTCAACTGGTGAAGTTTCAATACTTCATCTATTGATTTGCCATTCTTACCTAGCCCCCGTGTCCTAATGACAGCGTCGCTCACTCGAGTGTCCCAGGATATACGAGCAATGCTTCGAAGACATCTATGATCGGAAACCAATAACCGACGAGTATCTTCAACTCTCACTGGCAATGTGTCACAGCCATAAAGTAAGACGGAGCGAACTACTAAGCAGTACACTGGTTCTATAGTCAGCAAACGGATATATCGCCTACGCCATAAGTGACGCAGGTTGGCAAAAGGCAATCGAGCCTTTTGTATCCGCGCTGAGATTTCGTCAGTCACCAGGCTATCAGCACTGATGAGACTTTACAGATAAGTGAAATGATCAACACGTTCGACTATTTCACTCCCTATCACTAGTTCAGGTGCCGATGCAACCCAGTGTTGAAGCAACATTTTGCATTTCGAGGGGGAAAACCGCATCCCGAACATGCTTGCATTGTTGCTTAGGGTGGTCAGAAGACTCTGCATTTTGTCAGCGTCTTCACCAAGTAGGACTATGTCATCGGCATATTCTAAGTCAATAAGCGAGCCACCTGGTAAAAGGTCTACTCCTGAAAATTCAGACGAGGATAAGGTTATTTTGAGGAGCATGTCTATGATAAAATTAAACAAGAATGGAGAAAGTGGACATCCCTAAAAAAAAAAAAAAAAAAAAAAGAATTCTGGTGAGAGTTCGCCATAAGCCCTCACTCGACCGATGGTGTTCGAGTAAAGAGCTTGTATAAGGTTAATGTACTTATTTGGTACACCTTTCAATGACAGACACTGCCACAGAAAAAAAAAAAAAACCGAGTCAAATGCCGCTTTTAGGTCCGGGAACACTACTATTGTAGGACGCCTAAATGTGTGACTATGTTCCAGGACCTGTCGTAGTGTGACGACGTGGTCTATACAGCCACGTCCTGGTCGAAAACCAGCCTGGTTTTCTTGAGTTTGCTCTTCACGAGCTTTCGTTAGGCGCCGAAGTATTGTTGAGTCCAATATTTTAGATACTATATTAGTTAGACTTATTCCCCTGTGATTGTCACAAGAAAACTTTTGTCCTTTCTTATAGATTGGGACAATCAGTGATTGAGACCAGTCGGATGGGATTACGTCCAGTTCCCAGATTCTACCTAAGATCTCGGTCAACCTAGTTGCTAAAACTGGACCACTATCCTTAAATATCTCAGGGGTCAGTCTATCAGGACCTGCAGCTCGCCCTCGCTTCAGACTTCCTAACGATTTCTCAACTTCATGATGATCAGGGGGACTTAAGTCGACTTGCCATTCAGGATGACTGGAGATCGTAGGTAACCGAAGAGTGGCTCGAGGCCAGTTGAACTGGCCTATTGGTCCAGTCTCTTGGATTGAGAATAAATAATAGTCCCATCCTATTCCGAGATAGTCTCACTTACACTAGGATTCCTAATACCAGTTTCCTTGATAAGTCGGAAAAGTTGTCTAGTGTTGCCTATCGCCGCTGCCTTTTCCATCGCTTTTGCTTTCGCCACCCACCACTGTTCGCGATCGTTACGTAGGCTTTTCATAAGTCTGCGCCTAAGTTGACTTCGTTCTTCATCACGTTCAGAGCCAGGTGGAATGAGTTTTCGGGTATCCATCAGATCGGTGGATGCTACAGAGATCCACGGCTTCATTCTAGCCTTATGGTCAACATTACTAGCAGATATCACTGCTGTTTCCACAGCCTTTTTGATATCATTCCATCCTGCTTCCGGATGGGAATCGCTTAAATGGTCGCCTAACTGTCTTTCTAGTTGTTCCTGAAATATATTCTTCGCCTTATTATCATTAAGTAAAACCCTAAGAGGCTTTCTTACGGTGTCTTTCCTACGCCCAGTAAGCTTCAAACAAATACGCTCTCGCACTAGAGCATGATCTGAATCCAAACATGTGCCCCAGAACGAGCGACAGTCCTCTATCGAACCCCTCCATCGGTGGCTGATGGCGATGTGATCTAGTTGAGTCCAACGTTGAGACGACTTTGGAGGTCGCCAGGTCAACAGATGCTTTTCCTTATGCCTAAAGTTAGTGTTTGCTAAGAATAGGCGGTTGTCTGAGCATACTTGCAACAGACGGTCACCATTGTCTGTTCTTTGAGCCGCGACACCATAACATCCACCTAGGTGTCTTTCATTTTCACTTAGTCTACCTACTTGAGCATTGAAGTCACCAGCCATTATTACTATATCAGAGCGCCTAGCTTTTTGGAGGAGGTCCGAAAGCTTTCTGTAAAACTCATCCTTAACCTCGTCTGAACTGCATTCAGTGGGGGCATAGGCAGATACGATGAAGAGGCAACGGCGATTGTCCCTATCTTTCCGAGTCCTTACTGTCCCGTTTAGTCGGACAGCGCACAACCGACTATCTATTGGGATCCAGTCAAGGAGAGATTGTTCTGCCCTACGACTCAATGCTATGCCTACGCCAGCAAGACCCCGGGAAGCAGCATCAGGGCTACCGGATACACGAAGAGTAAATCGATCGGCTTCTTCGTTTTGACAAGGTGAAATCAGATTAATAATTTTACTAGGATCCTGTATGCGCGTTTCCGAGACACAGCATACATCGATGGCACGAGATTCTAAAGTCCTAGTTAATGATGCCTGTTGCCCTATTTGACACAATGTCCGTACATTAAATGCTCCAACATGTAGTCTAGAACGGGGTTTAAGGAGACCAGGAACGACGTTTCGCGAACTCGTGTCGTCTGCATTAGCTGTGCACTGTGATAAATGAATGTGAGAAGAGTTAGTCGTGGAGATAAGAGAGGTACTAGGGGGTGTAGGAAGGATTTGATTTCGACCAATTTGGTCTCTCGTGCTGTTATGGGTATGAGGGAGGTTGTCACTTCCCGGCTGCCCACACCGTGGAAGGTTGTTTCTTGAGGGGCCTGAAAAGGAAGATAGATGAGTGTTGGTCCGTGACCGCAGAGCCCAAGGGACAACTGCTTGAGGCCGGTCACGCACGGCCTTTTTATGAAATGTTTTTTGAGGATTAGCTCCGTTCTTAAAGGCCCTTAGTGGGCACCCTTACCCAAGGAGACGGAAATCCGTGAGTTAGGGGAGGTGTGACATTTTTAGGGTCGACCATTTCTAACCCTTCCTTCCTTGTGAGAAGGTAGCATCGCTGCAGATGCTGGTTGTCCGAGGGAAACACCTTACTGCTGTCATACCCCTCTGCAGTCAGCAGTAGAACTTTGTCCTTAGACCTTGATTAGCTGCTTTTAGTCTCACCGTTCTCCAATCGACCTGCCTGGCATGGTAGGACCTACAGGAACATATGTTCCAGCCACTATAGCTCGGTTGGGTCATCACGATAGGCAAGCCCGACCACCACGTCAAGGTAGCAGCTTCGGTCGGGATTCATTCATCATGATGGAATGGTAAATAGAATTGGTTTTTTTTATATCTCATATTTAGCTTTACTTTTTTTAATATCATAACTTACAAATTAATCGATCTTGATCAACATATAGTACATATGTATTGGCATTTAACGAATTTCGTACCACTGACTGATGCTGCACAACCGTTGGAAACATTTCGCATCCTAGTGTAGAACACATTACGGGATATGCATATTCGATCACGTCAAGAATTGAATCCAGTACCTCAAGGTCTAGCAGTAAGTACTTAAAACGTATAGGCATTCAATTGTCTACATATCTAAGATTAATCAATTCGCTACAATTCACAACCATCTTTCAATATCAATGCTGAATAACTTCTTCAGCTAGCTTTAAATCAATTTTTTTTCTTCAATAAAAAAATGTTTACAGGATTTCTTCAGATTATAGTCTCTTATTTATTTACTAATGCGCTTTTATTTTACAATATGGGGGAAGTATTATATCGCCAGTCTTGACAACATTGTTACCAAGACTAAATAAAGCTTGCTTTTTTTACACAGTATCAATAAAATCAATATAACAATGGAGTTCTTGAAAAAATTAATTCTCAATGAAAAAAATATCATCATCATCTCAATTTCATTTTCAGTGTATGAAAGTGTTTTCGTTTCAGTTATTTATTTGGATTCAATGAAGTTATTAAATTTTTGGTGTAAGATTTCAATTTCAATTTTTTCAAACAACAACTTCCATAAATGAACATTGATCACATCCAATGCATAACAGTGTGACAATATCTGTAGATTTATTCGGTAGTTCATTGACATCTGAATGATTAATTTGTGTATTAGTGGTATTCTGTTCAATGAGCCAAGCATGTAATGATGTATTGGGACAACCGGATGTTGTGTGCTTTGTTTCAGCATCGATTAAACTACATTTTATGGTGTTGAGATTGAGACTATCTGTCTAAAATTGAGAAAAAGAATAAAAGAAATTGTCAAAGGAAGGAAAAAAGCAGATTATTCAGTTGGTGTCCTTCTATTTATTTAAATCATTAGATGAAACGATCGACTGTCCAGTGCTTTCGAGTCTTCTGTAGCGATCTAGTTACGGTCAATTCGTGATAGTTTTGCTTGCTATCCTCATCACCTGCCTACATTTTATCATGGTTCTTTTTTGTATGTTAAGTATACTACTGACTGAAATTCAGTAATCATTTTCTAAAATAACTGAAATTTCCTCTACGTTAGGTGGCGGCAATTCTACATACCTTTGAACCTAAGTCCATTTTTTATTGTAACTGTGTACTATAGACATGTTGAATAATTCATTATCGTTTCTTATATGTTTGTTCACTGACAACTTTTGATTTGTAACAGTTCCTATAACTTGTATGTTGAGTTGTCGTCTAGATTTACTGATTGTTATCACTGGAAATAACACGGCTATGCTGACGACTGTTGTCTAGATCGTCCTTTGGTTTTTGTAAATAATTATTACATAACTAATGCACCAAACACTTTTTTGATTATACTTTGTAATACGTAAACGTTTTAAGTACTTAAAGAACCAAGGTTTTCAAAATCCATTGCTTACTTCGTCACAAACGGTAGCATTGTGTTCCTATTTCGATAATTTACATGTCAGTCGAACGTTTGATCTGAATACTCAAGCACGTTTAACGGTGATAATATCCTGTCGTGCACTGATTATTAGTGAAATTGAGGGGGTGCGTTATTTCTTAATTGGGAATTGTCAATTAGCTGTAAGTGGATCCTAGTTTTGATGCAGAGACTGACTTGTATTCAATACCGAATTCGAGTATCTGTCAGTCAGTCAGTTACAATGTAGAATTTCGTACGTAAGTACATCAGTTCATGTTGTCATATCGAGTGTTGAGGGTCTTTGCCTGAAAGATTCCCATCATCAACTGTAAAGCCCTTAGAGTATGCAGATAACACATCAATAATTGTTTGCACAAACGATTTGTGCAAATGGGTCCAAGCTGTTGTCTTTTGGGCTGTGAAACCACATTCCCAGATCGTCAAAACCAGTTTTTAACACAATGTTGGGAACCGTAGTTTGACAATTTATTTTTATACCTCTTTTAAAAATATACTCAACACATTACTGAATATACTAAATACATGACAGTGTCTACATACTTGAGTATCTAAATTTAAACTGCACGAAGAACAAGTGAGAATTGTATTATCCATTGATAGATAACCACTAATAAAAGAAGGGAAAAATCGAGAAAAAAATTATAGTTATAATCCAGTCATTTTTTAAAATGTTTCTGTGGTCCTCGTTTGTTTAATTATTGGCTTACTGATGTATACACTGATTTAATTGATCATGATTTTTCAAACGAAAACTAAGCCCGGTAATCACGTAGTTAGTATAGCTAGAAGTCGAATGAATGGTGTTATGTTCTTGTCATTTTTTCAAAGTTCCCCGTTGCCAATTTTATTAGGAAGACAGAATGTGAGACATCTCAACCTGTTTCTGTCGTCTTACCGTAGGTTCAGTGATGATTCATAAGACCTTAACCATATACTGAACAATGATTTCGGTATTAATACGTTTTAATATTTCGTTCAGCCTAAAACTGTTCATCAAAGAGGACATTCTAAGAGAATCCGAAAGCCGAGATCAATTGGTTTATGTTTTGTTAAGATATTCATCCAATATCCTAAGAGAATTATTGGTCAATTCCTATTGGTTAATTCCTACTGGTCAATATTATGGTCGTCCTAGCTATCAGTATCACGTACTTCAATGTTGTTTACCATTCGTCGTCCTGACTATCAATGTCACTTCAAATGTTGTTTCCTATACAACCTAACTGTATAAATAATGCGCATTATCTGTAACGCTTTATGACACGGACCTGGATCTGTAGTCCGGGATCCTGATTCCCTTCTGGACTCGGACCTCGTACTTTCTGGATGCTTGTAGAGTACTGGGTCTACTTCATATCAATTTTTCCACTTAACGCGGGTTGGGACACTCAGATTATAGTAGCATGTCGTGTCGCCGGATCCTCGCTCTCGTTTTCCGACTAGGTAAAGTCGTATTTGTTCAAGAATATCAAAATGACGTGTTTACGTGCAGGCGTAACAGTTTGAAGTTTAGGTTAACCATATTGAGTGATGAATTACTAAACACCTCTACCAGAACATGTAATATCGGCAGTTCTTGTTGATACATTCAAAGTGAGATTAAATCTTCAAAGTATTACAAATTGATTGACCAGCTCCTATCCTTGCTGCTGAAGAATAAAAGGTTTACACAATAGCTTTCCAACACTGACAGCATATTTAAAGAAACAAGATGGCTAGCATAAAGATTTCCATCTCATTTTCTATATTCAAAGATAAAATTATCAATTTCGAAATATTCTTGTGAGTAACGTAACAGCTTATAATAGTTTATTAAAAGTCTCATACTAGGAGGGAAGATTCCTCAACAGTGTGCATCTCAGACTACCAAACGCAGGGATTGGACTCAATACCTTCGGTCTTGGGAGCGAACGCTTAACCTCTAGAATATTGAATCAGTACCCAATGGTGTTAATTGTCAACATCAATCAATCCATGGTGTTGTACAACTTTTATCCATGACCTGTGGCAGATGAGTGTAGACAAACAAACTGGAAAATCCTTTAATTTTACATTACTAGTTAATGAATTGGTCTACGTTTTTTTCCGAAGCTGAAATAAGATTTGCATCAGTATTGATTAAAGAGGGGGGTGGGATTATCCATGTCGTTGATAATTACAATTGGATTCTGATCAAATCTTTGTTAGTATTCTATGTGAGTCAATCTTGATATAGTTATTTTGAAATAAGTTTTATAAAATAGGTGAATTGTGAGAAAAGTGGAATTCAGGATAAAAGTTTCGATTTATTTAGAATAACTCTTAGTCTAGTTACACTTCAGTTTCAGTTAATCCACAATGTAAGGTAAAGATCATTCATTATTATCAATAACAAATATTTTATACCCGATGTATTTATACTAACCAAGTTCACCTACTTATCCCGGAAACTTAACGAGCAAACTTTAAAATGAGGTAACACTAGTTTAAATGAAAGGCATCAACATTTATGATGAAAACAACTCATAAATTTTATTAATTGTCCATCAATTTTGTCTATGAGGGTCATCAGTTATAATCGTTTCTTTTAACCAGAAAGGTCCAAAGTTACTAAATCGAACATAATTCTAATAAGATTCAATTTATTTATTATAGAGTTATGGAGATTGTGGTTTTGGTTGAAATCATGAATCAATCATTGTTAAACCACCGTTAGAAACCTGGAAGCACTGAAAAGTAGTTTCTTCCTGTTATGGGACTCTTCAGCAAAGCACATCCACGACCCCCACTGGCGGGAATCGAACCCAATACCTTCAAGTCTCGCACGCGAACGCTTAACCTCTAGGGCACAGAGCCGGCACCCAACAGCGTTTATGTCCAACTTTGATCGACCTGAAGTTTTGTGCAACCTCATCCAATGTCTTCAGTAGTTACATCGTTGGATGCCAGCTCAGTGGTCTAACGGTTAAGCGTTCGTGAGCGAGACTGAAGGTCCTAGGTTCCATTACCGCGGGCGGAGGTCGTAGGTGTGTACTCTTGATGAGTCCGTACTAGGACAAAACGGACGTCTAGGGCTTTAAGGTTTCTAGTGGTGGTCTGACAATGGTCAGTAAATGATTTCAATCAAGATTCAATTTGCATTCACGATAACTTACATTCGACATAAAGGACAAAGAACCTGTTCACTGTTAGATTTGTTTGTTAAATGACATTGATTAACATCATAGGCATCATTCCAAAATTCTGGATTTAAATATTCTTCAATATCTAAGAAAAAGATAATCATAGAATATATTGTAAACCATGATGATAAAATTATTACAGTCATACAAATTAGCGCTTAGCTCTACACTGCAGATTGTAATTTATTCATCGCAAAAAAGTAAGATATATGTAACTAACGAATTCCTTGATGACTGACTGGTGGCCTAAAAGTTCAGTGATAACATCTCAAATCGTGAAGCCGGATGACACGGATTTAAATTCCATAAAGAGTACATCAGTTCGGCGAAGACTGTAAGTACGCCTTAATGACATACCAATCAGTACAAGACCTAGGTTCAAGGTTTCTTACCAACTACTGCCCAACATCTCAACATAATACATGCGACGTCACCTGGATTCAGGTGTTGGTGTTCAAATTCGGACTGGAGCTTAGTAACTCCCAATTCAAACGCTAATGTTTTATATTCACTGAGCCCAGATATCGACTACTTTATGCAAATAGACGAAATGTGCATTCTGAAATCCACTGTTAGCTACTAATTAACTTTACTAAAATTATATTACTAAATGGCGATTTAGATGGCATTCACTCAGGAAATACAACGTGTACTAAAATAAACTGACCAATGAAAATCCTTAACACCAACAACGGGAAACTAGAAAACCTTAGCAAGCAAGATGGTTGAATGAATTAAGCAAATAGTTCGAATTATTGTGGTGATTTACTGAGATATCAAAATTAATAGGATATAAGTAGCTTAACTCCGCCAGTAGAACCTCGGGGCTAATGCCGGTCCCAAGCCCGGATAAAGGAGGAGGGTTGGACATGGGGTTGGTGACCCCATTCCGTCAAAAACTAACTTGCCAAAAAAACGCTAACCAGAAAAAATATTTCAAACCATTTTAACTCTGCCATGGGAGTTGGAAGAAGAATTATGACGTCTCGTGATGAAAGCCGAATCCCCTCGGAAGTCACGGGGCCGATGCCTCTTCTGACAACCAGAGCAACCATTTTTTTAGGTACATGGAACGTTCGTACATTGTGGGAGACTGGAAGACTATTTCAAGTTGCGGCAGAAATGAAAAGATACAACCTCGAGGTGCTCGGCATCAGTGAAACACATTGGACACAGGTAGGACAACTGAGACTAACTTCAGGGGAACTGCTGTTATACTCTGGTCATGAAGTGGGAAATGCTTCACATACACAAGGAGTTGCACTGATGCTGTCCAAACATGCACAAAAGGCACTGATAGGACAGCAATCTCATGGACCCAGGATCATTAAAGCATCCTTCAAAACAAAGAAACAGGACATTACAATGAACGTCATCCAATGTTATGCACCTACCAATGACTACAATGACGACGTTAAAGATCAATTCTACAAAAGGCTGCAGTCAATCGTCGATAAATGTTCACCAAAGGATTTGACGATTCTTATGGGAGACCTAAATGCCAAGGTTGGAATGGAGAACACTGGATATGAAGACATCATGGGACGACATGGACTGGGAGAAAGGAACGAAAACGGTGAGAGATTTGCAAACCTATGTGCCTTCAACAAACTGGTCATCGGTGGCACAATATTCCCGCACAAACGCATTCACAAAGCCACATGGATTTCACCGGATCACACTACTCAAAACCAAATTGACCATATCTGTATCAACAAAAAGTTCAGAAGGACCATGGAGGATGTGAGAACCAAGAGAGGAGCTGATATAGCTTCAGATCACCACTTGCTGATCGCCAAAATGAGATTGAAGCTAAAGAAGCACTGGACAACGGGGCAGACAACATCACAGAAGTTTAATACAGCCTTTCTTCGGGATACCGTAAAACTCAACGAATTCAAGATAGCCCTCACCAATAGGTTCCAGGCCTTTCAGGATCTACTCAATGGAGAGGAAGCAACATTGGAGAACAATTGGAAAGGGATTAAGGAGGCAATCACTTCAACATGTCAGGAGGTCCTTGGTCGCAAGAAGCACCATCACAAGGAATGGATCTCTGTTGGTACTCTTGCAAAAATTGAAGAAAGGAGGAACAAGAAGGCAGCAATCAACGCCAGCCAAACAAGAGCAGAGAAAGCTAAGGCGCAGGCTGAATACACAGAAACAAACGGGCAAGTGAAGGCGGAGCATCAGAGCTGACAAACGAAAATATGTGGAAGATCTAGCAATGACGGCGGAAAAGGCTGCAAGAGAAGGAAACTTGAGACAATTGTACGAAACAACAAAGAAGCTCGCCGGAAACTATCGTAAACCAGAACGACCAGTGAAAAGCAAGGAAGGGAAAATAATCAGCAACACTGACGAACAGCGAAATAGGTGGGTGGAGCACTTTAAGGAACTATTGAATCGACCAGCTCCACTGAACCCACCCAACATCGAAGCAGCATCCACGGACCTCCCAATTAATATTGGCGCACCCACGATTGAGGAGATCAGTATAGCCATCAGACAAATCAAGAGCGGCAAAGCAGCAGGACCAGACAACATTCCAGCAGAGGCAATGAAAGCAGATGTGGAAGCAACTGCGAAAATATTTCACATTCTCTTCAAGAAGATTTGGGATGAGGAACAAGTACCATCAGATTGGAAAGAAGGATACCTCATCAAAATACCAAAGAAAGGCGATCTCAGCAAGTGTGAAAACTACAGAGGCATCACTCTTCTTTCAATACCAGGCAAAGTCTTCAACAGAGTATTGTTAAACAGAATGAAGGACTTCGTAGACGCCCAACTTCGAGATCAACAGGCTGGATTTCGTAAGGATCGATCATGTACTGACCAAATTGCTACATTACGGATCATTGTGGAACAATCAATTGAATGGAACTCACCACTACATCAACTTCATCGACTACGAGAAAGCATTCGATAGCGTGGATAGGAAAACACTGTGGAGGCTTCTTCGACACTACGGTGTGCCTGAGAAAATAGTCAACATCATACGGAATTCTTATGATGGATTCAACTGCAAAATCGTACACGGAGGTCAGCTGACAGACTCTTTTGAGGTGAAGACCGGTGTCAGGCAAGGTTGCTTACTCTCACTCTTTCTCTTTCTCCTGGTCATCGACTGGATTATGAAGACGTCAACATATGGAGGGAAGCACGGTATCAACTGGACAGTTAGGACGCAGCTGGACGATCTGGACTTCGCAGATGACCTGGCTCTTCTATCGCACACTCAACAACAAATGCAAGAGAAGACGACCAGTGTAGCAGCAGCCTCTGCAGCAGTAGGTCTCAACATACATAAAGGAAAAAGCAAAATTCTCCGATGCAACACAGCATGCACCAACCAAATCACTTTTGATGGAGATACCTTGGAGGACATTAACACCTTCACATATCTTGGCAGCATCATCGACGAGAAAGGTGGACCCGATGCAGATGTGAGGGCGCGGATTGGCAAAGCAAGGGCTGCATTTCTACAGTTGAAAAATATCTGGAACTCCAAACAACTTTCAAACAAAACCGAAATCAGGATTTTCAATACAAATGTCAAGACAGTTCTACTGTATGGAGCGGAAACTTGGAGAACTACGAAAGCCATCATCCAGAAGATACAAGTGTTTATTAACAGTTGTCTACGCAAAATACTTCGTATTCGTTGGCCAGACACCATCAGCAACAACGAACTGTGGGAGAGAACAAGTCAGATTCCAATGGAGGAGGAAATCAGGAAGAAGCGGTGGAAGTGGATAGGACATACACTACGAAAAGCACCTAACTGCGTCACTAGACAAGCCCTCACATGGAACCCTCAAGGTAAAAGGAAAAGAGGAAGGCCAAGGAACACACTACGCCGAGAAATAGAGAAAGATATGAGAGGAATGAACAAACATTGGACAGAACTGGAGAGGGAAGCCCAGGACAGAGTTGGTTGGAGAAAACTGGTGGGCGGCCTATGCTCCATTGGGGGTAACAGGCGAAAGTAAGTAAGTAAGTAATAATTAGCTTAGATGAGCACACATACAATACTGTAATGATTGGATTTTCGGAGTATGTTGCTTACACTGGACGGTTTAATTGTAGAGCTTTTATGGTTTTCCTGAACAACGTCACCAGTACAAGTCTTAAGTAGGTAGGCTTTCACTACTGATCAACTCTACTTCATAAACGAATAACCTGAAGTTTATGTTGTCGATGACAGTGACACAGACAGACAATGAAAGCTTCACGATTTAATTGTCCAATTCACAGAACGAAGCTCCACCGAAATCATTCACGTAAGCAACAAATCTTCTGACATTGTCTGCCTCATCCATGAAAACAATTGCAAATTAAATTTATTTTTAAAATATCAACAAACACATGCAACAGAATTACAGGAAAGCAATAAACTTCACTAACCAACAGATAATTCCTCCAAAACTCTGTCTTGTAGTAAGATTAAACTATCCAGATCTAATTGTTCTGCCTATTATAAATGCAGCAAGGTGGTAAGTGCAAGAGGATTTTTAATGGTAGACATAGAGAGGGAGAGAGAAAAAAAAAGAAATGACTGTTAAATATAGAAGAATCTTTAATCCATAGAAATGTTGCTTTTTCATTTAGTAAAAAATATTTTTTCCAACAATTAACTGAATACTGAGAAGCAGGTAGCACTGGACAATTGATTTGTTCTAGCATGAGAATCTCCAGAAATGCGCTCTTATGAGCCCACTGGGGGTTGAACTGATCATCCTTAAACTATTGTGGTGTGTGCTACTTATACGAACGATATAAGTAGTATAAGAATGGACGTGAAAGAAGAAGAGGTCTCACGGTCACAAGAGGAAAACGGAAAGCAAACGGAGCAAAAACAAGAAATAAATAGAGCATCGACAGGAAGTAAAGGAAGCAACAGCAGGAATGGAAGAAGGCTGGAAAGTTGGAAGTCAGGACTCAAAGATGGTGTGCAAATAGAGTGTTCAGTGTGATGTTTTCGTCTTGTTGGGCAATTCCTCTTCCAATGTCCGGTTCCTCCGCAAATATAGCATTTATTATTTCTTTCACCCTTTATTCGTAACGCTGCCACCTCTCGTTGTAATTCTTCTATCTTCTTCACTACATCATCAGTCTGTATTTCACACCCCACCGAGGCGACTGTTGAGCTCATCAGTTGTCTTGTTACTTTCGAAAGCTCGGTGACGTCCATTGGTTGTGCCGCGTTCACCAGTCTCAACTGTTGGCCGACCTCTGCAGGCACACTTTCAATGAATTGCGAGGCTAGCAGCTGTGTCTGCGACTCTCCATCCAAATTCGGCATACCCCGGCGCAGCAATCTCGTCAACTCCACGGCCAGCACGAGTGGGTCGCCATCCACCGACAGTCGCGCCTCTCGGAACTTCTGCAGTGCGTGCTGCCTATCCGCTGGGCTGTCGAACTCCACCAGCAGCCTTTCCGTCACCACCTTCCAGTCAGCGTCCTCCATACTGTCGTACACCACCCTCGCCCTGCATCTTAGTATAGTTCCCAGCACCACCGCCTTCGCCCTCCGTTCCTTGACTCCGACCAGCTCTGCCACGGCCTCAAACTCCTTCAAGAAGCTCCTTACATCTCCGTCTTCAAACTCCCGAGGCCATGGTATCTTCATCCTGTGTAGAGGCAGCGACACCAATTGAGAAGACTGAGGCAGGCTCGATAGATTGTATTTGGCAAATTTACACTCTTAGTCAATTAAAAACGAAAACATCACATTGAACACTCTATTTGCACATCATCTTTGAGTCCTGACTTCCAACTTTCCAGCCTTCTTTCATTCCTGCTGTTGCTTCATTTACTTCCTGTCGGTGCTCCAGTTATTCCTTGCTTTTGCTCCATTTGCTTTCCGTTTTCCTCTTCTGACCGTGAGACTTCTTCTTTCACGTCCATTCTTATACTACTTATGTCGTTCGTATAAGTAGGACACACCACACTATTACTAATAATAATAACCGGCAATGCCTACTTTCAGAGTTTCAGTGAGAACCCGTGACAAGTGGAGTTCAACTATATAGAGTTTGACATTAGAAGACGGTTGTGTAATATAGGGAATTGATTGATGTTAGTTAAAGGTTAAGTGCTCAACATATGACCAAGAGTTTTCTGAGTTCGAACCCCCAGTGAATCATTTATCCGGTAAGTCGATAATGTAAACTATGTTGAAAGCTTGCATCTACATCTTTTATATAAGTTACATTATATCACCTTTATTATTGACTGATAATTGCGATAACTGTATAACTTAATAAATAGAATATGAACACATAGATATCAGATTCACTGGAATAACGATTGAATTCACTTAAACAACGCACCTGAAATCCATTTAATTAAGAAGACTGTCTTGATTACTCAGAAATAATTATATACGTTGTATATAAATATAAATATGGCTCTAATCGTCAGTCAGCTACCACTTAGAACTTCGTACGTACGTACATCAGTTCGCGTTGGCATACCACATTAGCACAGAGAGATTGAATGATCGATTCAAATCTCATAGTAGTAGAGGTAGCTAAAGTATTAGTGGTAATCAAAAAGATTACGGATCGAAGATATCATTCAAGAAGTATATCCCAGTGAAATAAATTTAAAAAGAAACTGTCTTGAGGAATTTAGAGGGTTATAAAATTTGAGTGAAGTCAATCGCAAAACAGCCCAACGTAAAAATAATGGGTTCAAAATGATTATCTATACAAAATATGTTTCAACTAAATGAGATACTAGACAAAGAAGGATGAACCGGGACTACTCATGAGTAATATAGTCCGTAAACGAGAATTTTACAATAAATAAATAAATAAATAAACTACATACTTCACTACCTTCAACCAAACTTTTTAAAAGTTCTCGTTTCTCTTGAAGAAGTAGTTGATCAGTTAAATTGTCTCGTTCTGAATTATGTATATTTCGTAAGTGATCAATAAAATGTGTACGTTTCAATTTTATTGATTCCATAAAACGCTTGTATTGTGAATAAACAATAATGAATGATAAAACATAATTATAATAAGAATTAAAAATGATATGAAAAGGTAGTTTTATTGTAGTAGCGTATCTAATGGACTAATTCTAGAAGCTATTATGTTTTGATAATTGCCTGTCCTTAGAATAGCTGTTAGTTAATTTGTAATTAATAATGAGTTATAGATTCATAAATCTACTGGTATGCTAATACTTTCAGTTATTTTCTGTTCATAACTTCACATTTTTCAACTTTACTATCATGGTTGATTATTGAAACCGAAAACGGTTTATAAATTAACAAGTGTTTATTGTACCACAAATAAACTTGATACTTTCAAATAAATTAAGCATACATCGATGGCACGGGATTCCAGAGTTCTAGCTAGGGGGAAGCCTGTTGTCCTATTTGACACAAGGTTCGAACATTAAAAGCTCCAACATGTAGCTTAGAGTGGGGTTTCAGGAGACCAGGAATAACGTTTAGTGAATTCGAATCATTTGTATTAGCGGTGCGGCGTGACAAAACAACACGAGAAGGGTGAGTCATGGAGATAAGAGAGATGTTAAGGGGTGAAGGAAGGATTTGATTAAAGCCAATTTGGTCTTGTGTGCTATTACGGGTATGAGGGCGAATATCACTTGAAATGGGAGGTCAATTTTTTGTTGGTCTTAACGACCTAGGAGCGTGACCGCAAAGTCCAAGGGACAACTGTTTGAGGCGGGTCACGCACGGCCTTTTTATGAAAAGTTTTTAAAATATTAGCTCCGCTCCTGTTTAAAAGACCTTACCGCCGGAGAAGGAAATCCATTTGGTAAGGTGAGGTGTGATATTTTATGGTCGACCTTTTCTAACCCTTCCTTCCTTGTGGGAAGGCAGCATTACTGCAGATGCTGGTTGTCCGAGGGAAACATCTTACTGATGCCACACCTCTCTGCAGTCAGCAGTACAACTTTGCCTTCAGACCTTGAGTAGCTGCTTTTAGTCTCATCGCTCTCAAATCGATCTGCTTGGCATGGTAGAACCTACAGGAACATATGCTCCGGCCGACGTGGGTCAGTTGGGTCGTCACGATAGGCAAGCCCAACTACCACGACAAGGTAGGAGCTATGGTCGGGAATAATAATGATAGTAAAATAACTATAATTTTGTTTGATATCCTAACGAGTAGAAAAATTTGTATTTTCAACGTTTCTTGATTGAATGCAAGTCACTTCTTCAGAGTCTATAAATCAAATGACTTTTGTTTTTATAGAACTTATTTAAGAATGGTTTTTGTCGAATGACAAATATTCAAATCCTGTATTTAATGGGTTGCAAAACTTATGATAGCTTAGAAAATAAAGATTAAAATATGACAATACACAGTGTTAAGATATTTTTACACTCCATTCAACTTCTGTGGTTTACAGTTAGTTCTTAGAAAAAAACTAGATTATTTACTAATTTCATAATGATCAAATGAAGTCTTGAGTATTATTCCTGTTTCAAATGTGATGTTCCTACAATGAAAGATTCCCATACACTTTCTGTTGAGGACGTTAGATCCCTAGAACGCACTTGGAACAGGTCCTAATTTTGGAGTTTTTTAAGTTCGCACGCATAAGTTGCTTAGTTGGTCTTCATCTTACATTTCCCACTTAGAAAATCCTTGACTATGATTGGTTGATGGATGATTTTAGTACGCTATTTTGTAGCTCTACCAATGACGTTTGTATCATGTATAAATAAACTCGATTTGTGTGCTTGTCAACCTCATATTTTCTGGGTGCTTGTAGAATACACCTTCTACGCCTTATGAAGACTTCTTGATATAGTTAGCCGGACCGAGGACAAACAAATTAGAATAGCCTATCGTGTCACTGCATCATTTACTTGCGCTCCGTTAATCGAATAAGGTGAACTCGTAATAGTTCCAAGCATATAAAATGACGAGTGACTGACTGGCAAAAGTCATTGACTTTGTTAGCATCAAGTATTTAACTATACAGAATAATAGTAATAATACCATCAGAAAAAATCATATAGATTGAAATGTTTGTTTTTATCATGGCTAGGAAAAACACAACTTACTTTGTGCAATAAATCTTTCCATTTATTCTGTTGATGTTGAAAATGTTTTGCATACAGTTCTTTGTGTCTGTTCATCATAGACCAGACGAAATTATATTATCACAGAATTCTCCAACACAATCAATAGGAAAGTCTGTAAAAAGAAAAGATGAATAGAGGTTGAACAGAATTTATTTCAGGTGCAAATTTATATAGTTGACTTCAAGCTTGTGAGACTAATTAGTTGTAGAAACAGAAGTGAAACGCCTTAACTAATGAACTGGCTACTGTTATAGTTATATCTTATTCCAGGTCGCATCATTAAAAAAATCTTTTAAAAGGTTAATTCAGTTATTCAGGAATGGTACAATCATAGAGAAACAGGTTGATAAGTACTAACACGTGAGACAGGATTTGAAAGTTGACATTTATATGATGTAAACTGTTATAATCGAACGAATATTGGAAACGTTGGAACTTCCGGTACTACTTTGATTGTATAATAAGTAGATAAGTGCATTTCTATATTCCTCTTATTGACTTGTTAAATCTTGCTATATATTTTACTATCTTTCAGTTTGCTCAACCCTTCACCACTTAAGGTATGATTGTGTTTAATGAAAGATTTCACACTTGGTGTATTGCGTGGTTAGGCATTTCAAGTATCCGACAGAATGAGTTTTGAGTTATAATTAAATTGAATAACAATATCTGGCTGTTACGATTTTAGACTCAATATCAGACAGTGAAGAAATTAGCCGATATCAACTCAAAGTTAACACAGTATGAGCGCTGAAGCGTAACTGGTAGAGTTTAGGCCGCTAGGTTATAAATTGAATAGTAGACGCGAGATAGAAAGGACTACGGTTGGGATTCCGATCGCTGAATCTAATACGTGACAGCGATTAGTGTTACAGGTCACGCATGGATAAATTGTAATCATACATAAAAACGGCACTAGTTCCTGGCAATAATACTCATTGAGAAAGCATATTCTATTATGACTGAATCAGTTATAACAATGACTAACTCAGTGGGCTAATTATTTTTACATCATACGATTACTGATCATTCAAATGAGGAGCTTGGAATCTTGAAAAGAACAAACCCAGAAGGGTTAGGTCAACATACTATGAAAAGTCAGTTTTCAATAATCTGTAGTTTTTGGGAATTATTTGAGTTTAAACTAATAGAACAATTTGAAGTCGACGTTACAAGCTCGTGTAATTTGTACTATTCAGTTTAACAAAGATAACATTTTGAGTTTGAAGGTCAATTCGACAGCAGTTTTAGTCAAACGATTCTGAGTTTAAGAATAAGAACAGAATACTTTTCGGCTTGAAAAAAAACGCACTAATTCTTACTATTTAACTTTGAGATTTGTATTTTCTGACCTTTTGAATTTATAATTTAGTTAGCATTGTTAACTAATGAACAGAATCTAGTTATCAATAAGTTTGAAAACTTAAAACAGTACTAAATCATAAACTGAAACCCTAATTAGTCAATATTTATAGGTTAGAGTTATTGTTCGAAAATTTCGAATTTTTTGGTTATACGTAACAGGATTAAATATGATTGATAGAAATTTTAGCAGCTACATAGAGAACTAAAGTATGGTACATAGTTGAATAAGTTCTTCCATTTTAATCAAAAAACTCAACCAACATTTTCTGAAATAACTAAAAACCAGTGATATTGTTTTTTTGGGGCAGAGTTATGGAGGTTTGTGTTTTTACACATTTGAAATCATCAATCAATCATTGTTAGACCACCATTAGAAACCTGGAAGCACTGGACGGCCGCTTCGTCCTGGTATGGGACTAATCAACAGTTCGCATCCACGACTCCTGCACCTTGCAGGATTCGAACCCGGGACCTTCGGTAATGTGTGCGGACGCCTAACTATCAGACCACTGGGCCGGCATCCAACGGTGTTGTTGTCTAACTCTGATTGATCTACGTATTTCGCACGACCTCATCCATTTGTCTTTGGTAGTTACTGCCTACACCCGACAGGGTTGAACTCCATTGGTCACGTCTTCTCAACTAGAACTCCGAGAATTTCCTCACGAAGCCAGTCACTAGTGAGCACTGTTACGATATTTTGGGGCAGAGTCTTGGAGGTTTGTGTTTTTACACATTTGAAATCATCATTGTTTTTAACTACACTCTATATGAAGTAATGGATCTAAGTTTTATCATAACTAAAATCCTGGAAGCACTATACAAAGGTTTCGTCTTTATATGAAACTTTTCAATGGTGCGCATCTACGAATCGAATTCAGGACCTTCGGTCTCGCTAGCGAATGCCTAACCTCTAAACAGCGAACTGGCACAACCGTATCAATGTTTGACATTAATCAACCCACGATATTGAGAGACCACTTACCATTGTTTTCGGTGGGTAATTGCCTCACATTTGAAACAGTTAGATTCTACTGGTCACAGCGTTTCATTAGAATTTTGGGAATTTCCTGTGGTCCAGAGGTTAAGCATTCGCTCGCAAGACAGGCAGTTCAGTATTAGATTCCCAAGTGTGGATTGTTGAGGTGTCCCATACTAGAACGAGACAGCTTTCCACTACTTCCATGTTTTTTTTTAGTGAGAT
>OX103976.1:12779666-12798691 GCA_944470395.2 Schistosoma turkestanicum | reverse complement strand
TGGAGAACCACTGATGCAATATTTCTATGTTCTGTTATCTATGTAAAGTTAGATAATCATTGACAGAGTGTTTATGTAAAATACAAAAGTACTAATGTGATCTACTTATAGTGGTACTTTAAAACGTGTGAAACATAGTCACAATTGTAAACATACTGTAGTCAATACTGAAGTTTAGCCAAGTGTATAATAATTATATATTGTGAAAACTTGTTAGTTCTACAACTATAAAGATGTAGGCTCGGTCTCCTGTTGCAAGTTTGAGAAGTTTCACAAAAGGACAAAACTGGTATCCAGTGCTTTGAAGTTTCTAGAGTTACTCGGTATCAGATCTTCGCATCATCTCTATCGTACTTCAATCAATCATTTCGAAAAATTGACTAAAGTTTGCCCAATAAAAAATAGTCTCACGAAATGGTTATTCAATGGTATTGAAAAGTAAAAATTTTAAATAAATTTGAGATTATTCCCTGTCTCTATCTTTGATCATATTCCAAGTTGTCACTGTCTACCATCAACCTCTGACCATCATTCAAACCAACAATCTTATTGATAGTTTACTGAGAAAACGTATAGATAATCAGTAAAATCAACAGACTTTTGCGTCTTATTATGTTGTGGAATAAAAACGCCACGAGAAAAAGTATTGAAGCGTAACCGATAAAAATCTGGATTATGATCTGTACTTGCATGCACTTTTAACAAATAACTATCGGTAAAAATGGTATCATTCACTCATAATCGGAAAAAAAACATCGTGAAACTGCAAATTAAATGAACATCACTCAGATATTTTTAACAGTTTAAAAACACTATTACACATTCAGTAATCAATAGTACATGATTTTGTTTGTTTTATTTGGGAATGAGGATAAATCAAACGCTGAAACTCACCATAAATCTACAATAAACGTTCTGAAAAATGATTTAGTCAATTTGTTTAAATTTCATATTACAACTTTTGATTGTAGCCGCCCAAAATTACCAAAATTCGCGTTCCATAATAAACAAACAACAAAATACAAAGAGTGCGGTTGGTAGCTTGCAACACAATATTCAACGATACATTGTATCATTTAAAGAAATCGTTTAACTCCTTGTTCAATATTCTGTGAATGTATAATGACTGTTTTCGTATCATTCACTACATTAAATAAACATTCTGATTAAAAATTTCAATTAAAACGAATTTATTTTGCATGCAAACTGAACAGACTTACAATTTTAAAAATATAACATATTTCAGACAAATTTGTGTCAGCACAGTTTACAGATTAGACTTCAAATCTCTTAAAAAGGAGCGATACTGTTCATCATGAACTGGATATGTGTTTAGGTCTATCATGAAACTGAGAAGAAATGCATATTCACAACTCTACCATTGGTCGAAACTGATTTTTCAGATTTCTTGTAGTGTGCTTGAACCAGAAACTTAGGAGTTGTTATTCAACAGTTTCCGTTTATTACAATAATCCATCATACTATTCCACCACTATTGCGACAGAACAGCAGTAAGTAACTTGTTCGTTATCACTGTTTGTACGACTGAGATCGGAATATCATGAAAATTATAAGAGCCAACATATTTTACAGTACAGTCTTGAAAATAATCATTTCACGGGTTTTTTCTACTCAAGCAGTAACAGATAAAACATCAAGGTGGGGTGATGAACAATGACATTAGAAATAATAGACGACAAACATACGCATCCAAATAAAACTGTCTGTATACTTACACAAGGTCAAATATTACTACAACGATAAATTGAGTAGTTTTTTAAAAATCAAACTGTTTTGTAGGATAAATCTTGAATTGTGTTACGTGGCAGAAGACATATCCACACATTCGCTCAGTAATTATAACAATAAAATAACTATAATTCATTATCGCACAAGGTGAAAGCTTTATGACACGATATTTAAGTCAGATATAAAGTAGATAAATGAGAGTATGAGAGTAGACGGGTTTTTCATGAATGATGTTTGATCTATCGAAATCTACTCGGTTCAGCAACAAGAGATGGACAGTATTACTTCACACGTAATGCTGGTGGTATTTCAAGGGACGAGATAGAAAGAACTCCTCTCACTGAAAATGGTAGGTATATAGGTAGGTTGTACTATTCAATGCAAGCGAATATCAAATAGCGTTTTATTTCAATGCCACTTTCGTTCAAACTTGGACGCTTTTACATTCCAACATAGATTTTTGAATTTTACTATACTAAATTGTATTACGGATGAGACGACCACATTAAGGATGATTGTAAACAAATTAACTAAACACCTGTGTTTAGCGCATATCAAAGTAGTTCAGTTGAGTTAGTTTTAGTTGTTTCTTATATAAGGAGTCAGCATGATGTTTGGCATGATGTTTGTTAAGAAATAACCAGCAGATTGACAAATAACTAAGAATGTGTTATCGACTTTAATAGTATATTCATTTTCAACTATATAAGAGAGAATGACATGAATAATTGACTTGGTGATGCCTATTCCCCAGCAAAGAGGAAAACTTTGACATATGCAGAAAGACAAGTTGTTTTGCGTGAACAACCGTCATCGGTGATATTTGGGTATAAACAATAAATTCGTTTCGTGAATTGCTGAGAAAAATGTTAGGTGAGCAATTATCGACCTACATTTCATTTCTCAATGAAATCCACCATTTTCGTTTGAATGGTGTACTAACTAAAATTCAAAATCTATTCCTGTTCATGACCCTTTGTAGCTAATTCTACTACATACAAATCCACAAGTCATTATCAAATAAAAATATCATTATGTGTTTTGCAGATTGTTCAGTTGTACATTATGAAATAAATTATTTCGGCAGGAAAAGTTCATATCTGATTTACAATAATCTAACATGACAATCAATCAAACAATACACGGTTTATTATTGTTTAACATTTTCACGTCAAGTTGCCTCTGATTGTTCTTCACTTCGAAATTTTCATTAAAATTCACAAATCAAAGTGTATGTGAACTGACTGATGAAAACTCACCTTTATCAGCTGCAATAGAAAATAATATGTGATACTAATAATTGTATCGTACTTAGGACTATTCATTTTAAATTGCTTTAATTAAAAAAAAAGTTTATATGAATGGAGATTATTCATTACAGCTTCGAAATGATAATCCTGAATAAGCTTATTTGCTCGATGACATTGTGACATCAATAGTCGGAATCAATGTAGATCAGATGGAGTGAGAGAAAAAGTTATTCAGTAGCTCAATTCAGTCCAGAATTCAGTGGCAGACTGTATAGTGTATAATGTTGTTTTAATTGAATAAGAAATATTATTGTAAGGTAGGTTGAGAGTAATTTGGTTTTGTGTTTGATGATAGTAATGATAATAATAATAATAATAATAATAATAATGCAAATATATAATTTTGACAAATTATATATCCAATGGTTGTAGACTTTACTAGGAAGGGAAATTACCCATCCTGTCGTCATACATGCTATGTCTGCCCGATTTACAATAATTAAACTATTGAGATTTAAAAACCTTTAAGTGATCAACTTACTGTATCATCATTACAATAGATGATTCAAAGACTACAATCAGGGCGTTCTGCATTTTGTCCCTACACTAATACAATAATGAATGCTACGTATGCTAATCACATATTTTCGAAGAACATAATAAAAATAGGCAGTTATGATTTTGCACATGAAACATTCACTATTCGGAACTCTCTAATATCTCGTCATTAATACATTACAGAAGCTTAGTACGTGCAGGCATGTAATAACGTCCTATTGATTCTTATGATGAGGAAAAGTTGTAAGTAATCGAATTGAAAACGTCTTTTTTCATTAAGAATTATCATTGTTCGCATTTAAATTGCCATCACCATAATTAGAATAAAACTAACATTCTCATGTGTTTATAATGTGCATATTACAAGACTCACCACCATTCACTCCATGAAGTAAAAATATTGGATAAACGAACACTGCAGTGAGGAATACATTATTCAAATTCATGGTTATTTATTATTCCTGTGATAAGTTTGATTTGTAATATCACATTCAATGGAAGTTGTAATAAACTATGTCAAAATTGTGTAGATTAGCCGTTGTGGTATGACTAACATGTGTAAATTCACCATTCATCAAGTTTAATCAAACCTGAGTGATGCGTCTACATATTCGAATGTAAACAATTAATTGACGAATGAACAAGCTTGATTAACTAGAAGCAGAACGATCAAAGTAGTGAAACATCATAAATTCACGACATTTCGTGAATTTACCTCGTCTACTGCTTACCGCCTAAGCAGACTATTATCGACAAACCGATACATATCTTCATTCTTGCCTGGCCACAGCTCATAACCATAAGTTCATGCATGTTATTTCCTGCACGTATAACTGATCGTTAGATGTGATAATTTGAGTTTTTTCATTTTTCATGCTGTGTATTTACCAATTATAGTAATTCTTCTTACCTTAGTAGTGAAAATCGTTTGAGTGTGTACCTTATTTCTAGTATCAGTGTCTACGTTTGCCGAGTTGACAGCATGACACATGTTTCCTTATGATTACGAAAATACATTGTGTTATTAGCTAGACATTCACATCAGAGTCAATTTCTTTACGAAACATTGTTTAATGTTATTCAGCGACAATGTACTTTGTACCCTATCTATAATTCCAGCCGCATGAACTCAGAGAGCAAATATTAGGTTTTCTCCTAGGTATTACTATCCTGAAATCTTAAGTTCCTAAAAGCGTAAATGTGAGTAATTATGACGACATATTAGACACGAGTTGCAGATAAGTAGTGAAAAAAACTCAAGTTACTATAACAGTCGCATTCTTTGTGGATAGTTGATGGTAAACTAATTGTTGCGGTGCAATTCGTTTTACTTGATGAATATGTCTACATATGAATTCCTACTTTTCTCATTCATCATAATGTAAACTAATGGAAACCTCTTGGTGACTTTCACAGCACAGACGAACGTGGCGGATTTCTCAATATATCATCAGAATATCACTCAAATAATGTCAGAATACCAGATGTGAAAAATATCAAAATTATTTCATTTCCTGACCGATTCGTTGGGGTATAGAATTCACATTTATTACAGTTGTCTTACGATTACAGGGTAAATTTTACACTTGTATTTAGTGAGGACCCTTGATTGTTCTATCGTCTGATTCATTCCCTTATTACCTGGCAGTTGAGTTCATAACTTTTAAAACAAAGTTGTTTACAACATAGCCATAATGTATTGTGCGACATCAGTTGAGATAGTAAGATGCTGCAAAAATTTCCCATCTATTATCGAAACATACCTCTTAATGGACTACACCATAACTGTTCAAATGAGACCCGTGTAAGTACATGGTTAGGCTAACAAGAATAATGAAAATGCCCGCGGGAAACAACTTATCAACCTCAATATTTCAAATATTTTAAATATAAAAATTTATGATATTTCTGTTTCAATTGGATCTTACCTGCATATATTCATGTCTTATGCAATTATTCTCAGAATCTGTACTATTAGTAGTTTATTCCATCTAGCCTGATCTATATCCATATTTCTTCGTCAAATAATGTGCAGAGGAATCTATATTGTGGCGTTTCATAACTTTAAGTGACCAATTTTTATAATGCACATAACCTGTCTTCCAAAAAGTATTTAAGTTTCCTTCTTCTGTACTTCAATATGTATTCCATAGATTGTAAAATGTCTGTATGCTGTTGAATCACACCTGTCGAATTTTTTAACAGTCCGATCTTTCTCTGAGAAATACTCTTCATGAACGTTAAAATTGGGTAATTTTCATGCACGATAAATTGTGAATTCTTTTCATAAAACTAATAACCACACTTGTACATCGATTGAAATAATCATTTTGTAAACTCTATTGAAATATATAGATTCAATCAAATAAGTTTCATGAACACATTTTTAATAATTTGACAGTGATTCCGATCATCAGATTTGGAAAAAAATATCTCGAAAATCATGGCATGAATTCAGAGTATTGAAGTCATCACTACTGCGACAGACATATTATCGTATATTCCACTTACAAATGCAGTTTGGATAGTCCCGCTCTTCGTCTTGTGTGCCTGTGTTTCTGTGATCTGCGCGATGCGATAATAAACGTCTTCTGATTTCTACACCATTGAGCGATATTTAATGACGGTTTCCAAGACGGGCGGTATACGAAGTGTAAGAATTATATGGAATACCAAACACCACAGAAATGGTGAGCCTACATCCACCACAAGTTGAGCAGGAAATATATTGGATGTTGAAAGTGAAATGCACTTACTTCAAGTCCGGACATGAATGAACATGAACATTCAGACTAATTAACTGCAATTCGTAGCACCAATAACTCAGACTGACTGATTTCGGTAGTTTCTGTATTACTTGTACATTCCTCCGTTGTTTGTATTTGGTTAGACTGCCACACAGTTACGGGTGTAACGATTACTTTTCAAAATAAACTTAAAATAAGAAATGACACAATCTTTATATGGTTAGCTTTCATTGAATTCAGTTTCGGTGACATTATGGAGTTGGTCTTGCAGATGTTTTAAGTCTGCCTCCAAGGGTATCAGAGAGATTTTCAGATAATAAACACCTCCAAGTACCAGCTAGACGTGAGTATAAGTTGGACCTGAAGGGAGATACAATAAACAAGTAAGCAAAAATAAAATAAACAATCATCAACATAGTAGAGGCTGAAGGTCACATAGTTCATGAGCTGATACCACAGCTTGATTTATCGATTCCGAGATTCATATATCAGTTCATATGCCAGATAACATTGATACGGACGACGGTGACGAGTAATAATAACCCTATCAACACTAAACTAAATGATAAAACTCCCCACTACATCTCTATGAGATGAGAGAATAGTGGTTGAAACACATCTCTAATCCACATGCTGCAACCGACTCATGTCCTTTATTTTTACAGACAGTCCACAGGTTTACAGACTTCTACACAGTTTAGTTGCCCTATGATTGCTAGGACAAGATATAAACCATGCCACAAGTGTCGCCGGTTGACAAAAACGGAATTCGTATCTAGATTTGGTTACATAGCAGTAGCCATGACTAATGAAATTTCCCAAGCTAAGAAAGTGGTAGGTAAGCTCAAAGATTTCCCTAGGTATTATTCGTCCAGGTGTTGATGTGGATTAGTCCTCAAACAACGTTAACTATTAACAGGAAGAAAAATCTGTGCCAAACATATACGTAGTTTCTCAAAGTGATCGTTAAACTGTATTCTGTCAACAACAAAGCTTGATCATTTCTGTATCCTAAATCGATAAACAAGCCCACTTGTAAGAGTCCAGTCTCTAAACAAGCACGAAATAGCTTCTTTCAGGGCAATTATGAATTCGTTATCTCAGTATCATATGTACAAGATAATGATAGTCTCATAAGTACGAAGCTCTTCAGAGACTGTGAATATCTACCTAATGATGTACAGGTCAGCTGATGGTTGCCTCTTTTAAAAACATGATGCATGAAGTCGATGTACAGAAAGTAGTAATGTGTAAATTTTATGATTACCATAGTATCCTAAATTAGTACTTGAGTGCTAAAGAGTTATTTGTCTAACGAGGAAACGCATATTCTAGACACTACCGGATATAATTTAGTGAACGAGCTCAGCTATATATTATTTCCATATACGGTTGAGATACCGTTTCTCAGTTATAAAATAATTCTCAATGATGCAAAATGTAGTCCAACTCACCAGATATCCAAAATAAGTGCTCTGTTAATAGGAATTAAATTTTGATATCAAGAACCTCACTGTAATTTAGTGGGTAATCACACAACATATCAGCAAATCCCAAGGAATAGATATCATTCAGAATGTGGACTATCAACATGAGGACATACATGAATGCTCTCCACAGATAATGAAACGCTGAACGAACATCGTAATACTTACTGATGTCAACTTGAAATCAGAAGGAAAATCCCCAACTCAAATATATTTAAAATATCTATTATTGACCCGAAATCTGACTCTAATTTAAACGAAACGATTGAATATGGTATAAAATGAGTCTTCCGTTTGATTTTCTTATATCATTTTTACACGAACGTCGTTTGTGCTACAGTGGCTATTAAGATCCTGATATGGTCCTGTGGATGAATGTATTTCATACATTCTAAAGAATACTGAAAGTGGCTGATTGGTTGGGTCGACGGAGGGGCTAATTGTAACAGGAGAAGAATGGACTAACTATTTGTTTTAAGGTTGATAAGAGTCATTATTACACACTACAATTTCTATCGAACAAGATTTTCGGTAAAACAACATACACAAATTGACAAGTTTTCCGAAATAAATGAAAAATTTCCTGATGAATTTTGTGTGATGTGACATGACAATCGAAGGAATAATTAAATTCATCATTCTAAATATCATTGATTTTTGAAATCTGTGCACTTGGAGATGCTGAAGAATTTTGTAATAAATCTTACACGTAAATGTAAATTACTTACTTACTTACGCCTGTAACCTCAATGGAGCATAGACCGCTCACCAGTTTTCTCCAACCAACTCTGTCCTGGGCTTCCCTCTCCAGTTCTGTTCAATGTTTGTTCATTCCTCTCATATCTTTCTCTATTTCTCGGCGTAGTGTGTTCCTTGGCCTTCCTCTTTTCCTTTTGCCTTGAGGGTTCCAAGTGAGGGCTTGTCTTGTGACGCAGTTAGGTGCTTTTCGTAGTGTGTGTCCTATCCACTTCCACCGCTTCTTCCTGATTTCCTCTTCCACTGGAATCTGACTTGTTCTCTCCCACAGTTCGTTGTTGCTGATGGTGTCTGGCCAACGAATCTGAAGTGTTTTGCGTAGATAACTGTCTAGAAATACTTGTATCTTCTTGATGATGGCTTTGGTAGTTCTCCATGTTTCCGCTCCATACATTAGAACTGTCTTCACATTTGTATTGAAAATCCTGATTTTTGTTTTGTTTGCAAATTGTTTGGAGTTCTAGATATTTTTCAATTGTAGAAATGCAGCCTTCGCTTTGCCGATCCGCGCGCTCACATCTGCATCGGATCCACCTTTCTCGTCGATGATGCTGCCTAGATATGTAAAGTTGTTAACGTCCTCGAAAGAATCTTCATCAAGCGTGATTTGGTTGGTGCATGTTGTGTTGTATCGGAGAATTTTGCTCTTTCCTTTATGTATGTTGAGACCTACTGCTGCAGAGGCTGCTGCTACACTGGTCGTCTTCTCTTGCATTTGTTGTTGAGTGTGCGATAGAAGAGCCAGGTCATCTGCGAAGTTAAGATCGTCCAGCTGCGTCCTACCTGTCCAGTTGATTCCGTGCTTCCCTCCAGATGTTGACGTTTTCATAATTCAGTCAATGACCAGGAGAAAGAGAAAGGGTGAGAGTAAGCAACCTTGCCTGACACCGGTCTCAACCTCAAACGAGTTTGTCAGCTGACCTCCGTGTACGATTTTGCAGTTGAATCCATCATAAGAATTCCGTATGATGTTGACTATTTTCTCAGGCACACCATAGTGTCGAAGAAGCCTCCACAGTGTTTTCCTATCCACGCTATCGAATGCTTTCTCGTAGTCGATGAAGTTGATGTAGAGTGGTGAGTTCCATTCAACTGGTTGTTCCACAATGATCCGTGTTATAGCAATTTGGTCAGTACATGATCGATCCTTACGAAATCCAGCCTGTTGGTCTCGAAGTTGGGTGTCTACGAAGACCTTCATTCTGTTTAACAATACTCTGTTGAAGACTTTGCCTGGTATTGAAAGAAGAGTGATGCCTCTGTAGTTCTCACACTTGCTGAGATCGCCTTTCTTTGGTATTTTGATGAGGTATCCTTCTTTCCAATCTGATGGTACTTGTTCCTCATCCCAAATCTTCTTGAAGAGGATGTGAAATATTTTCGCAGTTGCTTCTACATCTGCTTTCATTGCCTCTGCTGGAATGTTGTCTGGTCCTGCTGCTTTGCCGCTCTTGATTTGTCTGATGGCCATACTGATCTCCTCAATCGTAGGTGCGCCAATATTAATTGGGAGGTCCGTAGATGCTGCTTCGATGTTAGGTGGGTTCCGTGGAGCTGGTCGATTCAATAGTTCCTTAAAGTGCTCTACCCACCTATTTCGCTGTTCGTCAGTGTTGCTGATTATTTTCCCTTCCTTGCTTTTCACTGGTCGTTCTGGTTTACGATAGTTCCCGGCGAGCTTCTTTGTTGTTTCGTACAATTGTCTCATGTTTCCTTCTCTTGCAGCCTTTTCCGCCGTCATTGCTAGATCTTCCACATATTTTCGTTTGTCAGCTCTGATGCTCTTCTTCACTTCCCTGTTTGCTTCTGTGTATGCAGCTTGTGCGGTAACTTTCTCTGCTCTTGTTCGGCTGACATTCACTGCTGCCTTCTTGTTCCTCCTTTCTTGAATTTTTTCAAGAGTACCAACAGAGATCCATTCCTTGTGATGGTGCTTCTTGCGACCAAGGACCTCCTGACATGTTGAAGTGATTGCTTCCTTAATCCCTTTCCAATTGTACTCCAATGTTGCTTCCTCTCCATTGAGTAGATCCTGAAAGGCCTGGAACCTATTGGTAAGGGCTATCTTGAATTCGTTGAGTTTTACGGTATCCCGAAGAAAGGCCGTATTAAACTTCTGTGATGTTGTCTGCCTCGTTGTCCAGTGCTTCTTTAGTTTCAGTTTCATTTTGGCGATCAGCAAGTGGTGATCTGAAGCTATATCAGCTCCTCTCTTGGTTCTCACATCCTCCATGGTCCTTCTGAACTTTTTGTTGATACAGATATGGTCAATTTGGTTTTGAGTAGTGTGATCCGGTGAAATCCATGTGGCTTTGTGAATGCGTTTGTGCGGGAATATTGTGCCACCGATGACCAGTTTGTTGAAGGCACATAGGTTTGCAAATCTCTCACCGTTTTCGTTCCTTTCTCCCAGTCCATGTCGTCCGATGATGTCTTCATATCCAGTGTTGTCCATTCCAACCTTGGCATTCAGATCTCCCATAAGAATCGTCAAATCCTTTGGTGAACATTTCTCGACGATTGACTGCAGCCTTTCGTAGAATTGATCTTTAACGTCGTCATTGTAGTCATTGGTAGATGCATAACATTGGATGACGTTCATTGTAATGTCCTCTTTCTTTGTTTTGAAGGATGCTTTAATGATCCTGGGTCCATGAGATTCCCATCCTATCAGTGCCTTTTGTGCATGTTTGGACAGCATCAGTGCAACTCCTTGTGTATGTGAAGCGTTTTCCTCTTCATGACCAGAGTATAACAGCAGTTCCCCTGAAGCAAGTCTCAGTTGTCCTACCTGTGTCCAATGTGTTTCACTGATCCCGAGCACCTCGAGGTTGTATCTTTTCATTTCTGCCGCAACTTGAAATAGTCTTCCAGTCTCCCACAATGTACGAACGTTCCATGTACCCAAAAAAATGGTTGCTCTGGTTGTCAGAAGAGGCATCAGCCCCGTGACTTCCGAGGGAACTCGGCTTTCATCACGCGACGTCATAATTCTTCTTCCAACTCCCAGGGCAGAGTTAAAATGGTTTGAATTATTTTTTCTGGTTAGCGTTTTTTTTGGCAAGTTAGTTTTTGACGGAATGGGGTCGCCAACCTCATGTCCAACCCCTCCTCCTTTATCCTGGCTTGGGACCGGCAGTAGCCCCTAAGGTTCTACTGGCGGAGTCACATAAATGTGAATATTTCTTAGTAAACTTTCAATTTCATATAAAGAATAAATAAACTCTATAAAACTACCAATTGTTATGATCAAATTTTATACTCATAAGACTTACTCTACATTAAACACCACTAATAAGTTAATTGATTAAAACAGTTGTTACAATTATTAACGGACATTATATAGTTTTGATTCAACTTTCATATAAAAATCTTGTTCACGTTTATTTATATTAAAAAAGTATATGGTTAGTAGTAGAATCACGAATGTGAGTTTCATCCTATTTGGCACTTGTCAGCTGGATGTTCACTCCATGATTTCAACGCTTTACTGTTTGCTTCAAACATCAATACGCTAACCACTTTGTTACGAAGTCCAGATATTCAATCAAATGAGCGATGTGTATGGAAGTTAATCAAACTTAAAATGGTTTGAATCACACAGTTGTTTTAGTTAAGTGTAAAATTTGATGGCGTTAACAACAAATAGTACAGGTTCGAGTTCTGGAATAAACATTAACTCTGAGATTCTGATACATCTGGCTAAGACTAGTAATCCCAAACAAGAGATGTTAACATGAGTCATAATGTCTGTATCGTAGTAATCCGCATCGGATGCCGCTATGACAACCAAGACTTATCCAATTTCAATCAAACTGGCAGAAAGGACTGATCAACATCATTTCCAGTCTAATTGAGAATCTCATTCGTTAATGTTGAATAGCTGATAATATTCAATTCGTTTTGTTAGACGTTGCACACAAAACCAAATAAAAAGTCCTAACTGTAGCTTAATCTTCTGAATGACATCATGTTATTGGAAGTGTATGTTCGAGGGAATCTCTCTCGAATGTTTGATTATACGTTTTTCCGGAATATAATCTGATTTATACTTAAGGTAACCACTGCTTATAATTCACTTGGTGTTATTTTATTGATGAATGAATTCATTGTTTGTGTTAAAATGATATTTCTGAATAAACAAGGAGACTTACCACCTTTTCAAAATAAATCATAATATAAATAAGTATAGACAGTAGTTACAAAGTTTATTTCATGTCTTGATGTCAATTTTTGTTCAAAAAGATTCTTCATTCAGATTAGACACAAAAATATATGTGTTCAAAATTTAGCCAAGTTGTAAGCGTTTAACTCATCTACACTTTCATAAAGTACATTAAAACAACATTTTCGGACCCTTTTTCTTTCAATGATGTAAATCTTATTCTCGTTTGTTACATAATAGTTGTATCCACTGTAATTAACACGAAATATGGTGAATTTAACATTCAATGTTTTTTTAAGTTTCACACATGTGTACTTTTTGGCAAATATCAACTTTCTGTTAAACAATTATAAAAAGGTTATTCATTAGAATGGTTGTTTCAGACTACAGTATTACAATATCATCAATCATAAGTAGAGACTTTAAAATTAGACATTCTGACTTATTCAGTATCCTGAGAATGTATGACAGAGTATGAGTGAAATATGATACCCTAACATACTGTCGAATTGAATTACATGCAGTCAGTACACTTATGGGTCAAACAAATTAAACTTACCGTTGAAATCTTGTAATGTCGATTACGAAATCAGGAAGAGGGAAAGAGAAAAATTACATTCATTTGTAAAGCTTCAAAACTACTAATATAATGTAATAGAATGGATTCTAGTTGATTTCAAGAACTTAAATGATCTTCGTGAAATGTGGTCCTAAAAACATATGTAGCACTTTATGGGAAAAACGTTTCATATTAAGAAGTGAAACACAGCTGACAACTATAGCTGCAAGTGGGCTTAAATTCATATCTGGTTATTCTGTCTGATGTCCTGACTAGTGAAGCGGACTATACAGTTTATTCGATTCCCAGTTTTGTAACTGTATACTTTCGCTCACTAACAAATTTCAATGTTTTTAGCCTACATTTATGTTGAACATGGTGCTTCTGTACTTCATTACATTTAACATTGACATAATGACGTTGTGTCGAAATCAAATAAATAAAAAGTATATTAGATGTTATGACACTTTGTGCAAACCTGTACATTTTCGACCTTTACCACCAATAGGCGGATCTAGCACGTCCAAAAAACATTTGAACATTTCACCTAGTCGCTGACAGAAATTCTTCCTTTAAAAAGAATGTTAGACAGAAAAACGCATGAATAAAAACGCATGTAGTGAAGTTAACTTCAATCTCATTATATTGTTATTGTGTCAAACCAACATGAACGTTCATTAAACAAACTTAATTTTTACATTTGATTTCTGTTAGGAAAACCGCTTATGTAATCATACTATGATTTATATTCTGTTTAACTTCAGATAATCATCGACAATCTGTTTATGTCAATCAGAATAGATGAAAGTGTTTAGTTGTTGAAAGTTTGAACTGTAAACACTAAAATACTGATTCAGTCCACTTATCCTAATTCATTAACAGATGTTAAAAATTTTTACGTTTTCGAACATTCTGTAGTCAATACCAAAGTTTAGAATATCTTTCATTCAAAACTTGAAGAAACTTGTCAGCTCTACAACTGTAGGTTGTTGGTTCGCTCTCCTGTTGCAAGTTTGTGGAGTTCCACAAAGGAAAAAACGTGTATCCGCTCCGCACAGGTTTCTAAAGATAGTCGAGATAGGATCATTGTATTATCTCAATCGAACATAATTTATTCAACCATTTCAATAAATTACCTCATGTACCCTCAATTAAAAAAAGTCTTATAAAGTAGTTATTTAGTAGTGTTTAACACAAAGTAAACATTCCTAATAAATTTAAATTTTCACTCTGTTTATCTCCTTGATCATTTTACAAATTTCCACTGTCTTCAATCAATCGCTGACTGTCATTATATCTAAAACTCTGATTGATAGTTGATCGAGAAAATTTATAGATAATAGCAGAATCAACAGATTTTGGCGTCTTATTCTTACTTGAAAAGTAAATGCCGGGAAAAAAAAGAATTGATTCGTAACCGATTAAAATGTAAATGATAGATTTAACAAACAACTGCTACACATAAAATTGTATCAAACACTCATAATTGAATGAAACACTTCGTGCAACTGAACATTGAATGAACATCATTCAAATATTGTTAACAGTTTAAAACACTAATATTATTAAACTTCCACTATTCAATAACGAATCATTTTGTTTGATTTTTTTGGAAGGAGGATAAATCAAATACTGGGACTCACCATAATTGTACAATAAACTCTCTGAAAAATGATTCAGTCAATTCCGTTTAATTTCTATCTACAGATATTTATTGTAGCTGACATAAAATAGCGTAATCATCATTCGCTGTTAAACAGGTATTAAAATACAAACTTTATTCTTGGAAGTTTTCAGTACCTTATTCAACAATCAATTGTATCATTTAAGAAACTAACTGAACAGCTTGTGAAATAACTGTGAAAATTTACGTCATATCCAAAATATATTATTAAATATTCTGGTTTTAATGTTCAGTGAAAGCATACGATTTTTGGAGTTAAACCGAAATGACTATAGAACTACGATAAAAGAAACTTTAATTTTGCAATAATAAAATCATTAGTTCAGAAAACCTTTCATGAAGAATGAGTTATGTAAATCGAGAGTTACTGTTAAGCTGTATATCATTTTTCCAGGGCCTAAATCACAAACTGATGGTAACTAGAAAAACAATGGAAATCAGCATGCACTGTAAAGGTTTTAGGTCCCAGCATAATACTCGAAAGCAATGCTGATTTACGACTCTACCACAGGTTGAACAAGAACTTTTAAGTTTGAAGGACAATGCGTGGACCATAAACCACTGTGGCACCACTCAATGATTCATATTTATACCTATAAATCATGATACTGTCCGACCATTACTCAGAATTCCGGTAACAACAAAAAACAGCTGTTCATGAGCAGTCGTTTTAGTCTTTGATGAAAAATATGAATCCAAACAGTTTTTGCAATACTCTTCATAATTATTCATTCAACGTAACTTTCCATACCAGCAAACATAGATAATGTTTAGAAACATACCGATGAACAAACATACTAGACATAACTTACGAGAAATACACTCATCCAAATAAAACATTCTGAAAACTTACACAAGGTCAAATATTCCTACAACGATAAATTGAGTATTTTTTCAATTCAAACTAATTTTTAGGATAAAGCTTGAATTGTGCTCCGTGGTAGAACAAATAATCATGCATTCGCTTAGTAATTAAAACAATAAAAAAGCTATTTTTCATTATCTCACAAGGTGAAAGCATTTCGATATGATATTTTAGTAAGATAAAAAGTGGGTGAATGTGAGCATCAGGTTAGGTGAATGTTTTCAAGCCGGTTGTTTGATCCAGGCTAATCAGATTTTCTCAACTGTTGTCATTGATATTCTGATACGATAACTTACAAAGAATAAATTCATTTTGTGAAAGACTGAAATAAATGTTGTCTGAGCCATTATCGACTTTGATTTCAATTCTCAATGAAGCATACCAGTCTCGTTCCAAAATATGATAGCTATAATTAAAATTCTATTCCTGTTCACGAGTTTTTGTAGCTACTTCTACAATATACAAATTCACAAGTCATTATCAAATAAAAATATTATCAGGTGTCTTGCAGAATTTTCAGTTGTAAACTATGAAATAAATTACTTCGGCAGGAAAAACTTCATATCTGATTGCCAATAATCGAACATGACAATCAATCAACACGTAGTCTTCTATTGATTAACATTTTCACGGTCAGTAGCCTTTGAATGTTCTTCATTCCACAATTTTCAATAAAATTCACACATCAAAGTGTATGTAAACTCATTGATAAAAACGTACCTTTATCAGCTGAAATATATAAAATAATATATATAATAATTGTATTGAATTTCGGACTATTCATTTTGAATTGCTTTAATTAGAAAATAACACTCAGATTAGAATAAGGATTAATCATTTCAACTCCAAAATGATTATCCTATGATGAGCAATTTTGTGATTGAAATAAAAATTGTTCTTGTTAAAATGAGTGATACACAATGTTAACTTGAACAAGATAATACGTTCAATCAAGTTTTCACATCAATACTCAGAAGAAATGTGGATCAGATTACATAATTTCAAAGAACACAATAAAAATAGGCAGTTGTGACTATGCAAATGAAACATTCACTATTCGTAACTCCCTAATATCTCATCACTATTAAATTACATAAGCTTAGTACGTGCAGGCATGAAATAACATCATATATAACCTTATGATGATAAAATGTTTCAAATAATCGAATTAAAAAATGTTTGTTCGCATTTAAATTGTCATCACCATAATTAGAATAAAACTATCATTCTCATGTGTTTATGATGTGCATATTACAAGACTCACCACCATTCACTCCATGAAGTAAAAATATTGGATATATGAACAGTATAGCGAGGAAAACATTACTCATATTCATGATTGTTTATTATTCTGTGATAAGTTTGATTTGTAAAATCACATTCAATGGAAATTGTAATAAACATGTCACAATTGTGTGGATAATCAGTTGTGGTATGGCTAACATATGTAAAGTGACCAATTATTGTTCAAATCTGAGTGATGTGTCTACACATCACTCACATACAAATGTAAACAATTAATTGACAAATGAAGAATCTTGGTTAACTAAAAGCAGAACGATCAAAGTAGTGAAAGAGCATGAACTTTTCTGCTGCTTACAATCCTTACATGATAGTATAGATCGATAAATCTACTTCTGATTGTAAAGCGTATAAGAACACTGTCATCTGCCTTGGTGAACTCAAAAAATCAACATTTGCAAAATGTACATATTGACAGAAGTTAATAAAATCAGTCATACATTGACATTCATAGTTATCGATTGTCAGCTTCAGGCTATGGTAAGATTAGAATGAATATACAATGGCATTTGTATAGTTTCAGTCAGTCGTTGTCCATCTAGCAATATTACCGTCACAGCGATGACCGACAAAGTGATACACATTTTCATTCCTAGCCATGCAACAACTCATAATAATAAGTTCATGCATATTATTCTCTGCACGTCTAACCGATAGTTAGGTGTGATAATTTGAATTTCTCCATTTTTCATGCTGTGTAATAAACAGTTATAGTAATTCTCCTTAACTTAGTAGTGAGAATCATTTGAGTGTACACCCAATGACTAGTATCAGTCACTATGTTTGTCAGGCTAACAGAATGACATATGTTTCACTACGTTTATAAAAATATATTGTGTCATCTGCTAGAATTCACATCAGAGTCAATTTCCTTACGAAACGTCGTTTAATGATATTCAGTGACATTGTACTTAGTACCCTATCTATAATTCCAGCTATATGATCTCAGAGAGCAAATGTTAGATTTCCTCTGAGTTAATATCCTGAAAACGTAGGTTACTAGAAGTGTAGCGCAGATAACATATAATATATAAGTTGCAGATAAGTCTTTATAAAAACTCAAATTTCTCCCACACTCACATTCGTTGTGGATAGTTCATGTTAAATTAACAGTTACGCTGCAATTCGTTTTATTTGTTGAATCTGTCTACATATGAATTCCTAATTTTGGCATTCATTATGACGCAGACTAATGGAAACATGATGGTGACTTTCACAGCACGGACAAACGTGGCTGATTTCTCAATATACCATCAGAATACCGATAAGAATATGGCTCGAATAATGTCACAATACCAGATGTGATAAATATCAAAATTCTTTGTTTTCTCAGTCCACTGTCATGAATAACGGGATTCCACTATCATTACAGTTGTCTTATGATCAGAGGTTAAATTTTTTACATTCGGGGAACTATTTTCAAAACACACTTTCAAAAAGACTATGCCTTAGCTGTTTGAACGAGGCAAGAAGAAGTTCATGGTTAGGGTAATAGGACTAACGATTTGTTTTGGAATTCGATGAGCGACAGTATTTACTCAAAGTATACTCCTCATACCAAGTTAAAAATTTCGTTTTTAATCTGTCATAAGGCAAAGGTGTGAACGATAATGTAACATATTTCATACCGTAAAAATTTATTTTTTCTCTTTCAATAAATATCTTCATCAATATGAATTCTTTTCATATTGTCATATTTTCATTAGCCCTTTTGAATGTATAGTATCTGTAATCGACATCTTCAAGAATGAAAGGGTATCATTTTCACAGATGAAGCTATGGTTTGTTGACATTAGGTTTTCTCCTTATTAGTTAGAATTACGTATTTGAATAGGAATAATGCTGCAAAATGATCTTATTCACAAAATGAAGTGCAGTTTATTCTCCTTTCAGTGATGAAAAT
>OX103976.1:12727834-12779177 GCA_944470395.2 Schistosoma turkestanicum | reverse complement strand
CTATAGCGTAGCTAGGCATACGCAAATAACTAAATAAATGTTTCTCAATGGCTTATACTATAATGATGAATATTAAGTAAAATATCTGAAAGAATTAAACGAGTTATCTTTAGATTAGTAGGCTTAAAATGTACGGTACTTATATATATATCCTCATATCGATGACAGTAGAAACATTAACTTACATGACTTCATAATTTCCATTGCTTTATTAGGATCAGAAACTTCCGGTGGGAATTGTGCTATTTCACGGCGTGTAGCAGCATCAGCAGAGGCAGATGATTGAAGAGTTTCTAAAAGTTGAATAAGTTCACTAATCTAAAAATGAGAGAATTTTGAAAATCATTGTCTAATAATGAAGGGGATTAAATTAAAAGGTATTTACTACTACAACTACTACTAATAATAAGAATAATAATACTAGGTGTATAGGAATATGTAAACTAATGCGACTGTAACAGTCTCTGTTATGACACCTACGATGGCAGGCATGTTTCTACCCACTGCCCGTAGTCCTTATATGATATAGTAAAGTTGAGTCACCTTATTATTCGTTTTCTGTGAATCACCGAACTCCATTGCTTAATATACTCGCTGGTTGCCCGACCGTAGCTGCTACCTTAACGTGGTGGTCAGGCTTGCCTATCGTGATGACCCAACCGAGCTAAATTGGCTGGAACATATGTTCCTGTAGGTTCTAACATGCCAAGCAGGTCGATTGAAGAACGATGAGACTAAAAGCAGCTACCCAAGGTCTGAGGGCGAAGTAGTACTGCTGTCTGAAAAGGGGTGTGACAGAAGTAAGGTGTTTCCCTCGGACAACCAGCATCTGCAGCGATGCTGCCTTCTCACAAGGAAGAAAGGGTTAGAAAAGGTCGGCCCTAAAAATGTCATACCTCCCCTAACTCACGGATTTCCGTCTCCGGCGGTAAGGGTTCCCACTAAGGGCCTTTAAGAGCGCAGCTAATACTCAAAAAACCTTTCATAAAAAGGCCGTGCGTGACCGGCCTCAAGCAGTTGTCCCTTGTGCTCTGCGGTCACGCTCCCAGGTCTCTAAGACCAACACTAATCCATCTCCCTTTTCAGGTTCCTCAAAAAACAACCTTCCACGGTGTGGGCAGCCGGGAACTGGTAACCGCCCTCATACCCGTAACAGTACGAGAGACAAAATTGGTCAAAATCAAATCCTTCCTACACCCCCTAATACCTCTCTTACCTCCACGACTAACTCTTCTCACATTCATTTATCACAGTGCACAGCTAGTGCAGACGATGCGAGTTCGCGAAACGTCGTTCCTGGTCTCCTTAAACCCTATATTGCTGTAAAGGTGATCGATAAACTCGAAATATGTGATTGGAAGTTATGTGTTTGCTGAGTTGTGCTCTATTTTGGCTATCGGGTGCGCAAATTTGGGGAATTGCATTTAGGACCGATATCCATTTACTACCTCCAAATATCGTAGTAGAGTCAAGAGTAGGAAGTGTCCGTTATCCTCCAAATACTTTGCATGACCATGATATACTCATGGCCACCGCAATAGACACCTCACTCACTATTTCGTGTTGCGGATTTCGCCTTCGAAATTGATAGGACCAAAAGCGAGTGCTCGGTGCTTAAAATTGGTTAGTGGGTACAGAGGATTCATCTAGGAGGGGGGTTGGAAAACTCAGATTCCAAACCAACGGTGTACACGAGCTCTAGGATCCTGAGAGAACAAATGACATGTGGACCTATTGTTGATCACCAGCCAAGACGAGACTGCATCTCCTGAAATTGTTCCATTACCCTGTGGATGAAACTTGTAAGTCAAAGGCTCAGGAAGTGGTCTTCTAAGAAAACGAACTGTAGCGGTTTGGGCACCCAGGCGGTATCTCAGCCCGCGCAAATTGAATGATTTATGAGGTGCATTTATATTTTGGTGTCCCTTTGCAACAATATTTACAAGTTTAAATAAATAAATAGTCTTACTCTTCATGTCCTTGTTAAGCTAAAGGTTTTCGGTACTAGATCAATAGTCTAGACGAGCTAATCAATGCTCTGACTAGGTTAATCCAACTTCTATCCCGTATTACGACCCGATCTCATAAGTTTCAAGTGAACTAGACAAGAATATTTACATAGTTCTACCGATACATCAGATGTATATTATATTTACCTCAATATTATTCGATTATGTTAAAGTCAAACTGGTACTAAAATATGAGACGATCATATTTTTAACGTGATTCGAAAAAGAACACATCATACTTTCGTACAATGACCATAACCGTTACTGAATAGGGGATTGTTTCGCTACTGCATAGACATTTTTAGCAGAAAGTAGGATTATATTACGTCATGTATATTACGTCACGTTAGCAAGGTTAAACAAATCATTAAATCTAAATAACAAAATACTCTTTACGTGTAGATTTTATCATTGAGAAAAGAAGTTATTGGAATATGTTCAAGTGTTATTTGCTAATTAGAATATCAGTGCCCCTATAATGTAGTGTGGCAATTTGAACCGATACACATATATGCGTATGACATAATAGGGACTGCAACTTGGTTAGTCAGTCAGTCAGTTGCAACGTAGAGCTTCGTACGTATGTACATAAGTTCGTGTTGCCATACCACATTAGCACAGAGACGCAAATGTCAAATCAAATCCCATAGTGATAAAGATAGTAGAGGTATTAATGGTAATCATCTCGCGGACCCCAACCAGGTACGCGAGATGAAGATAATCGATGGTTAGATACCCTGAATGACATGGCTCAAAATCGTTCGCAATGGCGCCGGTGCATTGATTCTTTGTGTTCTTTCAAATCCTAATCTTCTGGATTCTTCAACACCTCTAGATTTGACTTGCTAAACTTTTCTCATTGAATCATGCTTCTTGAATAGTATCTTCTAATCCTAACCTCTCCGATTACTTCTAATACCTTTACTACCTCTTCTACTATTGGATTTGAATTGACAATTACATCTCTGTGCTGATGTGGTGGTATGCCAACATGAACTGATGTACTTACGTACGAAGTTCTACGTTGCATCTGACTGACTGACTGATTGAATGGTACTGAAGAAGACTAGGGTTTGAAGATATTATTCAAGAAGTAGATCAAAGGTTTAACTAATAACTGTTAGTATGCGCGTCCCAACTTTACTTTACCTATACCTAAATGAAGTCAGCTGATTAATATTTCCAGTCTTAGAATGATGTCACTTTAAATAAAGCTAAGTAAGTCAGTTGAAATCTAGGTTTTTTTTCTTTACAAAAAAACAAAACATACCTTTGGAGGTTCAGTAGCTTCAGTTTGTAATTCAAGATCTAATTCTTCACGGAATGCTGAAATTGCATTATGCGACATATTACTATTTTCATAAGTTTCCGGATCAAAACACATTGGAGCCATTGAAATATCTTTTGTTGTTGAAGAACGATGACGTTTACGATTTGCTTTGTTATGGTTTGATTTAGGTGTATGAAGGAGAGTATTATTATTATTAGCAACAGATGACTCTTTATTCCCTGATAATCCTAATGGATTTGTCAGAACTGCTGTGAATGAGAAAGCGAATGGTGATGCAGCGATGATATTACGTTTCTGTGTTAAGAAAAAAATTACAAAGATGAAACGATTATTTTTTGGGAAATAAATTCATACTATTTATTAAGTAGATTTTATATTTCTTTGGCGAAACTGGATGAGTGCACATACACAGACAGATTCATAGGTACTTATGGAATCGTTAAACTGCGGAAGCCATTATTAACAATCTATGCGCAATTATCTTTTCTACTTATTCAAGAAGTGTGTGGAAGGCTAGTGTGCCTACAAAAAACCAATAGTCGATAAGAATGGAAGATCAATAGATGAAGTAATGAAACTTCATCAGTTGAGGTGGTTGGGACATGTGTTGCGTATGCCCAACCACCGACTGCCTCGAAGAGCTTTGTTTTGTAGTGTAGGAGTAGTTTCGAAGAAAGTTAGAGGTGGCCAAACCAAAACTTGGCAGAAATCCATGAAATCATTGACGAATGGACTTAGTCATGTCGATAATTGTCGACTACCTGGTTGGGGTCCGCGAGATGATAATAATCGATGGTTAGAGACGCTGAATGACATGGCTCAAAATCGTTCGCAATGGCGCCAGTGTTCTCTCAAATCCTAATCTTCTGGATTCTTCAACTTTGTAAACTTTTCCCACTGAATCATACTTCTTAAATTATTATTCAAGATTACTTCTTATATCTTTACTACCTCTTCTATTATTGGATTTGAATTGACAATTACATCTCTGTGCTGATGTGGTATGGCGACATGAACTGATGTACTTACGTACGAAGTTCTACGTTGCATCTGACTGACTGACTGACTGAATAGTCGATAAAATCGGACTACTATGCATCAAGAACAAGTTGGAACTGAATCTGAACTTTGAAAACATAGGCTAGCATTTCCTGGTACAACTTTAAAAACTAGGTGATTGAATGAAGATCGTGTGTATTATTATCGATCATAAAGATAGTGGCATAATTGCAGTTTAAACTAGTACACCATTGTGCGCATTCTAACGGTGTTTATACCTGTTTTTTCGAATTGATGACTGGAAGATTAAATAGTAGCTAGTGGATTCTAATAATAATGAAAGCTATAGAACATTCTTAGGAGTAAAGATATGTAGTGGGTTTCTAATGATTCAGGGTTAGGTTGACTGATAGCAATGAAACTGAATTCCAGATACATTAGTAATTTTAGAGAAGATGAATACATTTTTCCACGCAGGCGGAAAAAAAAAGTTTTTCTATACGATGCAGTACCATTTCTAGAACAAACCAGATTCCAGTGGAGGAGGAAATCAGGAAGAAGCGGTGGAAGTGGATAGGACACACACTACGAAAAGCACCTAACTGCATCACGAGACAAGCCCTCACATGGAACCCTCAAGGTAAAAGGAAAAGAGGAAGGCCAAGGAACACATTACGCCGAGAAATAGAGAAAGACGAATGAGAGAAAGAAGAATGAACAAAAATTGGACAGAATTGGAAAGGGAAGCCCAGGACAGAGTTGGTTGGAGAAAACTGGTCAGTGGCCTATGCTCCATCGGGGGTAACAGGCGTAAGTAAGTAAGTACCATTTCTATTCCATTACAATAGCTTTAATTATAGGAAGCAGCGATAATACATCCAACTAAAAATGTACATTTATTAGTAGAGAGCCTAAGTCCAGAATAAACAAATAATAAAATAACTAAGGTTACAATGTTACATAAAGGTTAGTAGAGTGCTCGCACAAATCTAGATTGAAAATGATCATACACCAACTTGAATAGAACGACAAATTCCACAACCTTATGGTAATAGCAGGCTCTTTTTGAGAATCAGCTGAAAGATTTGGTTGAGATATTATAAAATGCACAAGGTAGATTTATAAAAACAAGATTTCCAACTCTGCCGACGAATGGTACTGCCAAGAGCAGCTTAAGACATTGCATGAGGATGTATTTTGGTATAAACCACATCTACAATATTAACTAAGGATGTGGAGTTTTAGCTACTAGGCATTATGGTATAAAGGTGAATGTTATATCTGTGAAGCTGTTGTGTTCATGGGCAAGAATCAACCAACTATAATTTGAATGTGAGAAATAAAACAATGTAATTCTAACTTGAGACTTGAACTTTCAAACAATGTACATAGGTAGAACTGAACAGTCATATAAGCATGTATTTATTGAATAAGATAAACTTACAATTTCTTCACTAGCATCTGGTGTATCTGCTTCGGCAACCGCTCGCTGGCATATAAAACGTAATTGTCTGAGAAAACTTTTAGAATACACTCGGCGAGTAGCCCATACAATTAGAAGATGAGCAACAGATGAACGCACTGAATGACGTTGAACTCTAAACAAATTAATAATCAGCAAGTAAAATGTATATGCCTGATTAGTGATACAAAAGAAAGCATACAAAAAACTTTAATAGTCATATAAAGCTAATGGGCAACAATAAAATGAATGTACAATATACAAACTAATACTCGAAGATTAGTTTAATCTATCATTAATATACATGATAATGCTAACTTACTTTCTAAGTATTGGTTGTTTGCAATGATTTTAAGTAACATGCGTAAACCATGACTGTGAGTTATGGTTAGGATGATATAAGTATTTAAGCAGTGTAATACTGTAAATATTAAAAATGAAGAACTAGAGTTTTTAAACGAGAGTTGTCTGATATCAATGTGTTAGAAATCAGTGGTTGATGGCATATACCGACACTAATAACAGTAATACGGATATCTTCCATAGTACTTAAAATCTTGGACATTTGCAAGACAAAGTCTACTTGTTTTGATAACAGACCATTTATGGAACTATTTCGCATCATGCTTGTTATAGGTATGAAAATTAATAATGGTGCTGTTTAGTACTTAACGTTGCTTCGCCGGTAACAGCAAACAAGATCAAATTGGTCATACTAAAATCCTTCCTACTCCTCTTAATAACCCTCTTACTTCCATAACCGAACCTCACAGGCGCATACAGGATCTGAGTAGTGATTTATGTGACCTCACCATGTCGAAATAAAAAATCGTCTCGATTTACGCTCCATGTATCTCGAAGTCCCACTGCTGCTTCCCGTGGCCTCACCGGTATCAATACAGCATTAAGTTCTAAAGCAGAAGTAGCTTTCTTAGACTGGATCCCAGTAGATAGTCGCTTATGCTCTGACCGGCTGAACGGGGCAGTAAGACACTCGCCGTTGCCTTTTTGTCGTCTCCGCCTACGCTCCCACTGACTGCAGCTTTTATGAAGTAAAAGATGAACTTAACAGAAAGATTTCGAACCTCCTCCGAAAAGTTAGGCGTTCTGATGTAGTAGTAGTGGCAGGTGACTTCAATGCTCAAGTACGTACACCAACTGAAAGACAACTGTGGGGGTCTTATGGTGTAGCGGCTGATCGAACAGACAATGGTGACCGTCTGCTGCAACTATGATCTGACAACTGCCTATTTTTAGCAAATACCAACTTGAAGCACAAGGCAAAACACCTTTCGGCTTGGCGACCCCTGAAATCGACACAAAGCTGAACCCAACTAGATTGCATCACTATCAGTCATCGATGGAGGTTCAATGGAAGGTTGTCGCTCATTCTGGAGCACATGTTTACATTTAGATCATACTCTGGTACGAGCGCATGTTTGTCTGCAGCCTAGTGGGCATAAGAAAAAAACGGAAACGAAATCCCTTAGAGTCCTGCTTAACGATAACAAAGCCGATTATATTTCAGGGGCAACTAGAAAAACAGTTAGTTAGCCATGAAAATGATGCCCACTTATCCCGTCTGGTTCTGGACATGATGAGGGGCAGTCAGCCTAAGCGCAGGCTGATAAGAAGCCTACGTGATGACTGAGAACAGTATTGCGTAGCGAAGGCAAGAAATAAAAATCAGTGGCAATGGTTAACAGTAAACAACCATTCAGACTTATTAAGGAAAGCAGTATTAGGTGGAATCCAGGAACTGGACGTAATTCTATCTGTCTAGTCTCAATCACTGATTATTTTAATCTATAAGAAAGGGTAAAAGTCATCTTTTTACTATCACTGTGATCAGTATAACTAATTTAGTTTCTAAAATGTTAGCCTCGATAATACTTCGACGCCTAACCACAGCTTGTGAAGAGCAGACTCGAGAAAACCATGCTAGTTTCATACCTGGATGTGACATTACAGACCAGGTATTCACATTTAGTCAGGTCCTGGAGCACAGACACACATTTAAGCGTCCCACCACAGTTGTCTTCCTGGACCTTAAAGCGGCATTGGACTCTGTCACTCGTGAGATACAGTGGCAGTGTCTATCATTAAAAGGTGTACCAGAGAAGTACATTAACCTTATACAAGCTCTCTACTTAAATACTACTGGTGGAGTTAGAGCTTATGGAGAACTGTCATCGGAATTGGTTACTTCAAGTGGTGTTCGTTAGGATTGTTCACTTTCTCCATTCATATTCAACTTTGTTATTGACATGCTTCTAGAGACGACACTTTCATCGTCTGACACACTTTTTCTCAGTAAGAATTGTTGCAACTTGGAATGTTCTCCAAGTTGAAGTGACCACACACCCCTTAGTGGATAGCTTGAAGAAGAGGTTCGATAAAAGCTTGCTCGATCTACAATTAGATATCTGTGCTGATTAAGTATGGAAACTTGAACTTATGTGCGCACGCACGAGGTTCTACGTTATAGCTGATTGACTGAATAATCCGGTTAGTTACGAATAACTAAATCGGATGCCATGTGAGCCTTTTATTTAAGTATGAACGACCGAAAGCACACATTCCTATGCCTAAGCTCCGTATTTAAATACTAATTGAAGTTATATTCTGTTTTAAATGTTCGTAACTTTATGGTCGTTCGGGACAACGGTCATATTGTTATATTCATATCAGTTTGAATTGGCAAGTTTTACGGTCTCGCACAGTGGGTACACCCAAAAACGTAAAAAGGGAAAGGGCGTAAATTTCAAAAAGTATCTCTGCGATACTGTACATAAAGTAGATGTCTCATTATCAACTAGCTTTTCTTAAGCTACACGGGCAGAAAGGTCGTTCTAACAAGCTGGGAAATTGAGAGTAAGGAACTGCAATGATATTTTAACAATTTAAAGCCCAACAAAAAATAGAAAAAATTTTAAAGTTTGTTGTTGCAGTTACACCTGTATTAAAAAATGTATACTCACTTAGATGTTTCTTTAAAAGCCGTAGGCAAAACTGGCTCGAACAACTTCTTGAACTGAGGAGCTGTAGTTATACCCCTTTGTATGACATCATTAGCAAGATGAAGGAAAGCAATTTTTTTCTTAGGAGAAGCTAAGTAAAAGAATATTTTACACAGTTAATTACTTTTGCGAAATTCTTTAAACCAAAGCTTGACCAAATCTTTGGCCATTTGTTTATTACTTAGAAACCACTGAGATGTACTTTCCACTGAAATTTGAGAGTTATCGAGTTCTTGTAATTTCCGGATCGCATCTGCTTCGGAGTAAGACATTTAGTTGCGCAGATCTCAAGGTTGCGCCTTGAAGGCCGCCTTCAAACTGTGTCCAATATTTTTGGTTCGGATGGTTCTCTGATTGAATAAAAGGTGACTATATTTAGCTAACTTTAGTATCGAATGGCAATGAGTAAATTGTTTACATGACATGCTGCCATAAAAATAGGTTACTCTGGCAATTATCGTGGACCAAGGTAACAATTCCTAATCTTGGAATAGTCATCAACGGAGGTTGTCTGGAAATTGTGTCCAGTACTTCCAATGCATTTGAGAGCGTTACGATTTTTCGTGCTGTGATGTTAAGGTAATTCGTCATCTAGGAGTTATTAGGCTAGTTTTTGTGTGAGGAATATCTTTCTCAAGAGCAGGTATAAGCCAATTTTATTTCTTTGCGCTCGATTCTTGTGTTCAGTAGTGTCCAGTGAATGTGCGTTTATTCACTTGACTTCACTACTTCCAGTCAGTTAGTTCTAAGTTGGAAAAAAGGGGAAGATGCTAACACTGATGACAAAAATTTAGAACGAATATGTAAAGAAATTAGTTCAGCGTACATCGGCCAAGGCTAGTCCAATAGGGAGATGATAATCCGTAAGTGAGCAAGCTTTTATCGAACCTCTTCTTCAAGCTATCCACTAAGGGGTGTGTGGTCACTTCAACTTGGAGAACATTCCAAGTTGCAACAATTCTTACTGAGAAAAAGTGTGTATCAACCTGAGTTACCGCTATTTCACGTGTGATTACCTAGAGAGGCGTGGTTGTAATGCTTTGGCAAGATGCTTACGTTGAGATGATTTCGCGTGCTCATTATATTGTACTCCATTGCCAGATCACATCTGATTATCCTGTAACTCAGAGAGAATAATTCCAAGTGTTGAAGTCTGTCTTAGTGAGGTTTTTTCTTCGAACCTATCACCTATTTAGTTACTAGTCTCTGCACTAAATGCAAGAGATCTATGTCTCGTAAGGAGAACGCGTACGACGATATTGTGCACCTCAAGGTCCATATGGTGTGTTTTTAACTATGTTAGGAATATTTTTGGGATATTGCAGAAGAGTCACGTTAGTCTTGTCTAGTATTTTGAACTGATGTTTAGGCTTTCTGTGGTTAGCAAACCGAGATTGCATTCTGAGTAGACATTGGGGAGTGGATCCCCATTTGGGACGTAAGTTGTCAGTGTTCTTACCGCACCATTTCGAATGGTTGAGTATTAAATCGTTTTGTGCTACATTCCTCAATTGGTGTGAGGTGTTTGATGTTTTGGAGTTATTGCATTATTCAGTGCTACGAAATGATTGACTTCTTACACTGTTGAAGTAACTGGAGAAGCTACAGTAGGCACGTTTGGAAACCTAATTAGACTGAAAAGCATAACACAGATTCTGTTGACCCTCGTCCATCTGTTAATACCACCGTCAAAACGAAGACCGACAGCCTGGCCACATCTGACAATAATGTGCTGATGTATGTTATTTACGGCACGTCTGACTGATCGTTAGATGTGATAATTTTAGTTTTTCCATTTTTCATGCTGTGTATTTACCAATTATAGTAATTCTTCTTAACCTAGTAGTGAAAATCGTTTGAGTGTATACCTTATTTCTAGTATCAGTGTCTACGTTTTTCGAGCTAACATAGTGACATATGCTTCATTATGTTTGTAAAAATATACTGAACTATTTTCTGGACATTGAAATCAAACTCATTTTCATTCTAACAGCTGTTCAATGTTATTCAGTCACATTGTATTTTGTACCCTACCTATAAATTCAGCTTTATGAACTCAGAGAAGAAATGTTAAGTTTTATTTTGAGTGAAGATTCTGGCATTTCTAGCCACTAGAAGTGTAAATGTAAGGAGAAACGAGTTGCAGATAAGTCGTAATAAAAACGCAAGTTACTCCCACAGTTACATTCCGAGTTATTAGTTGAGGATAATTGATGATAAACTAATGGATGCGGTGAAATTCGTTTAATATTTTGAATGTGTCTACATACGAATCCCCACTTTCGTCATGCATTATAATGTAAACTAATGGAAACCTCATGATGACATTCACAGCAGAGACAAACGTGGCGGGTTTATGAATGCGCCTTCGGAATACCGATTAGAATACTGTCCAAGTAAGGCCAGGATACTAGATGTAGAAAATTTCGAAATTCTTTTTGTTCCGGTCCACTGCCATGAAGTGCGGAATTCACCCTTATTACAGTTGTCTTATGATTACAAGGTAAATTTTATACTTGTATTTGGTAAGGACGCTTGATTGTTCTATCGTCTGATTCATTCCATTGTTACCTGGAGGTTGAGTTCAAACTTTCTAAGACAAACCTTTTTTACAATGTAGCCACAATTTAATGTGCAACATCTGTTGAGATAGTAAGATGCTGCAAACATTTCTCAACTATTATCGAAACATACATCTTAACGGACTATCCCTTAACTGTTGGAATGAGACACGTGGAAGCACATGGTTAGGCTAACAAGAATAGTGAAATGAAAATGCCCACCCAAAAATTATTTACCAATCTCATTATTTCAAATAACTTCAATATAAAAATACATACTTTTCACATATGACATTGGTTTCTCATTCAATCACATCTTTTTGTACATCGGCTTGTATGTAGATGGATTTTCTACCGAAGCAGTTAAATTTGTTTCCAGTAGGTGTAAGTCGAACGCACCCCTCTCCTAGTCCAATATCAGAACACAATGATTCTAGGAGAAAGTGGTCTATTTATAAAAAAAATGGAAATACAAACAAATACCTGACTTTTGATACACCTTCCAAGTCCCAATTACTCTGATGAGTATCCGAGTTCAAAAAGAATAAGTGATGCTAGATCCAACCGCAACAGTATCAAATCCAAATATGGCTGTAGCCATATTAAAGATCAAATTTAAACAACATGTGTACAGTTCAGAAGCAAACATAAAAACTTCAATATAAGTACAAAATATAGAAATAATAACAATATACAATGATAAAATCTCAAAATGGAATCAAATAGAGTACCAAAATGTCAACAGAAGGAGTCAGTCATATCATAACACAAATATATAAACATGGAGGGATTTTCCAGAAAACAAAACATTCAAAAAAGATTCTACATGTATTATGCAATTATTCACAGATTCTGTACTATTTTAAGTTTATTTGATCTACCCTAATTCACCTCTATATTTTTTTCATCGAATATTATACAAACGAATTTATATAGCGGCGTTTCATAACTTATTTGTTTTTATGTGGATGGAACTAGAAGTCACAAATCATGATAGTTCCTAAAACTTATCTAGCAGAAAGTATTCAAGTTTTCCTCTTTTGTCCTTTAATAAGTATTCCAGAGATTGTAAACATTCTGTGTGCTGTTGAATAGCACATATTGAAGGCTTTACCAGTCTGATCTATCTCTGAGAAATACTCTTCAAGAACAATAAAATCGGGTAGTTTTCATAAACGAATACTTTTCATTAAACTAACTACTGTATTTGTGTATCGATTGAAAAATTTAATCATTTTTTAAACTTTATTGAAATATATTGATTCAATCAAATAAGTTTCACGAACATGTAGTGGAACTACTTTGTGAAGAAAACATGATTACTGACTTATAAATACTTATTATTGAACATATGTAACAATAACTGTTTTATTGTACACCTTTTGTTTATCTGTATTTGAAGTCATTATTCGAGCGCCACACACGCCAACCCTGCGGACCTATTGATCGCTTCGTGCCAACATTATTTGTACTGGCTGAACACGTGATATTATTTCAATATCACGCGACCTTCTATCAATAAATATCGTTATCCTATATACAATCTTCTCTTCTATATTACTTTTTTGGGCGTTTAAACTCCGCAACTCCCACGAACACATTTTGAATAATTTGACAGTGATTCTGATCATTAGAATCGGAAATAAACGAAGTTTGGAAATTATATGGAATACCGAATACTACAGAAATGGTGAGCCCATATTCACCACAAGTTGAGTAGGTAATATATTGGGTATTGAAAGCAAAATATACTTAATTCAAGTCCCGCTACGAATGAATATGAAGAATCAGACTGACCAACTGCAATTCGTAGCATTAATAACTCAAACTGACTGATTTTAGTAGTTTCATTATTATCTAGATATTTCTCCATTGTTTGTATTCGGTTGAAATGCCACACAGTTACAGATGCAACTTGTCAAAATACATTTAAAATAAGAAATCAGACAACCGTTATTTATTTAGCTTTTATTGAATTCAGTTTTAGCGACATGTTGAAGTCAAAGTTCCAAATTGTGCGCTTTTACCTCCAAGATTAGGTTCGAGTACTGATAATAAACATCCCAAAGTACCAGCTAGACGTAAGTATAAATTTTTCCTGAAGGGAGATATGATAAACAAGTTAGCAAAGATAAAATAAATCATTTACTACATTTAATGAACTTATACTCCTGCTGTCAAACGATTTTCTTATCAACGACTTAAAGAAGTTACGTAAATGTCAAGTTCGATATGGACTGAATGCATGTTAATTAGTTGGTCACAATCAGCGTGTATCTTAGCTTAATATAATGATCAAATATCAATAATCTGGTTCGAAAAGAATGAATTAAAAGGTTTGTTTCAAGGAACTCTGGAACTTCAAAATCTTCAGGAAGATAGTGCGTTAATGCGCTTTTAACATCGGGATCGATTCTGCAATAAATGACCCAACGTCTTCAACGATTGACAATATTGTCAAGTGAAGTACAATTTGTTAGCTTTAAACTAACTACATCGTGCATACTGATGGTCATAAACTTTGGGAGTTGGAACTATATCTTAGTTGATCAATACCAAGATTTCTTTCGACTTAGTCACATACCAGCTTACATCAATATGGACAACGGTTATGAATATGGGACAAATGTTCTAAATATTTCTGTCAATTAAATATAATTAGCCTATCAACGCTGAACTAAACATTATTATTCCCCTCTGTGAGATGAGAGAATAGTAGTTGAAAGAAAGCTATAATCTAAACAGTGCGGCGGATCCATGTCTCTTCTCTCTACAAACCATGTTTCACAGCTCTAAATACTGTTGCACACTATGCTTGACCTATGATTGTGTTGCGGATGTTAGATCACCGGAAATCGCTAAAAAAGTGTTTATTTTGTATTTGTTTCATGGACCTTTCAGTTGAATCACCACCAGAAAAATCCTTGGCTGTGATTGGTTACTGCGTCTCATTAGTGTGCTATTTTGTGACTGTTGCAAGGACGTCTCTATGGCGTATAAATAAACGTAATTTGAAGGCTTGGATTCATTGTGTGCTGGCTGGGTGTTTTCAGAATACACTTTCTACGCTATATCAAGACTTCTTGATGGTACAATTGGGTCAGGAGATCACATTAGCCTACATGTAGGCTGGTTCATTGTTTGGTTCTCGTAATTCGACTAAGGTGAACCCGTAATAGTTTGAGAATCCTTAGAGATGAGCTTAATACATTTCCAGGTAGCATAACTGACGCCGCAAGAGTCGCAGGTTGGCAAAAATTGAGTTCTTATCTAGATTTGATTAGATAGCAACTAGCCATGACTAATGAAATTTCGAAGATAAGTGAAGTAGTAGGTATGCCCAACCACTTCACTACGTATTTTTCGTCCAGGTATTGATGTGGATTAGTCCTCAAACTGTTAACAAGAAGATAAATCTATCCCAAACATATCCGTGGTTCCTCAAGCTGATCGTAAGACTGTATTCTGTCAACTTCCTCACCTAACAGAGCCAAATCATTTGTGTATCCTAAATCGGTTCAGTCCCTAAACAAGTTGGAACTAGTTTCTTTCAGAGCAAATATGTATTTGTTATCACATTATAATTAAAACATTACAATGGTTGTCTAAGAAGTACGACGCACTTGGGAAACTAATGATGATCTCTTTTCAGAACATGGCACATGAAGACGAAGTACAGAAGGTAGAAAAATGTATATTTTGTGATAATATAAAATCCCAAACCAGTATTTTAGTGCAAAAGTGTTTGTACAACAAGGAGAAAGTCAAACGAAACGCATATCCTGGACACTACTGCCGGATATAATTTAATGAACGAGCTAAGCTATATATTATTTCCATATACGGTTGAAGATACCGTCGGTCGATTATAAAATAATTTTCCATGATGCAAAATGTAGTCCAACTCACCAGATATCCAAAATCAGTGCTCTATTAAAAATAATTAGTTTTCGACATAAAGAACCTCACTGTATTTGAGTGAATAATCACAAAACATATCAGCAAAACCTAAGGAATAGATATCATTCAGAATGTGGACTATCTTTGATATTTTATTAACATGAGAACATACATGAACGCTCTCTACAGTTAATGAAACACTGAGCGAACATCATAATATTTACTAATGTCAACTTGAAGTCAGAGGGAAAATTTTGTACTCAAAAACATATCTTTAGTGACCCGAAATCTGACTTTAATTTGAACGAATGATTGAATATGCCATAAAGTGAATCTTCCGTTTGAGTTCCTTATACCATTTTTAGACGAACGTCGTTTGTGCTAAGGTGGCTATTAAGAGCCTAATATAGTCCTGTGGATGAATGTATTTCATACATTCTAACGAATATCGAAGGTGAATGATTGTTTGGGTCGACGGATAGGCTAATTGTAACAGTAGAAGAATGGAATAACTATTTGTTTAAAGGTTAAAAATGGAACGAATAATTAAATTCATCATTCTACATATCATTGATTTTTGAAATGTACGCACTTGGAGATGATGGAGAATTTTGTATTAAATCTTACACATAAATGTAAATATTTCTTAGTAAACTTTCATTTTCACATAAAGAATAAATAAACTCGATAAAACCATAAGTAGTAATGATCAAATTTTATACTCATAAGACTTACTCCACATTAAACACCACTAATAAGTTAATTGATTATTACAATTGTTACAATTATTAACGGACATTATATTGTTCTGATTCACTTTTCATATAAAAATCTCGTCCGCCTTTATTTATGTTAAACAGAATATGGTCAGTAGTAGAATCCCGAATGTGAGTTTCATCCTATTTGACCCTTGTCAGCTGGATGTTCACTCCATGACTTCAACCCTATACTCTTTGCTTCTGTTAGGATATTCATCCAATATCCTAAGAGAATTATAGGCCAATTCTTACTGGTTAATTTCTACTGGTCAATTTTATGGTCGTCCTAGATATCAATGTCACGTGCCCCAATGTTGTTTCTTATTGGTTGTCCTGACTATCAATGTCACTTCAAATGTTGCTTCCTATTGGTCGTCTTAACTGTCAGTGTCACAGACTTCAATGCTGTTTCCTATTCGACCAAAATGTATAAATACGCATTACCTGTAACGTTTTGTGACCAGGACCAGGACCAGGACCCGGTCTCGGATACCTAGTCCGGGATCTTGATTTTCTTCTGGATTCGGACCTTGTCATTTCTGGATGATTGTAGAATACAGGTTCTACTTCATATTAGGTCTTCTTATTTTCACTCAATATGGGGCTTGGGATAATGGGATTAGAGTAGCATGTCGTGTCACTGGATCCTCGTTCCTCGCTCTCGTTTTCCGACTAGGTAAACTCGTAATAGTTCAAGTGTATCAAGTTGACGTGTTTACGTGCAGGCATAACAGCTTCAAATATCAACGCGTTAACCACTTAGTTACGGAGTCCAGATAGTCAAATGAGCGATGTGTGTGGAATTCGATCAAACTAAGAATGATTTGAATAACACTATTGTTTTGCCTAAGTTTAAAACACGATGGTGTTTAAAACAAATAGTACAAGGTTCGAGTTCCAGAGTAAACATCAACTCTGAGATGGAGATACATCTGGCTAAGACTAGTACTCCCAAACAAAAGCCGAAACGTACAATTTGGAGTTCACTTCTAACTACGATCTATCTATTCGATATTAACATGTGTCATAATGTCTATATCGTACTAATCCACATCGTTTGTCGGTATGCCAACCAAGACTGATTAAATTTGTATCAAACTAGAAGAAAAGGGCTGATCCACATCATTTCAAGTCGAATGGATAATCTCATTCTAAATGTTAAATTGCTGATAATAGTCCATTCATTTTGTCTAGTGTTGCATACAAAACAAAGTAAAAGTGTCTAATAGTAGGTTAATTTTCTGAATGACATTGGATTTTTGTTTGTTTGTTCTTATTAAATAATCATTTCACTGTTTGTGTCAAAATGATATTCCTGAATAAACTAGGAGACTTACCACCTTTTCATGAAATCAAAATAAATCATAATATAAATAAATATAGATAGATAGTAGTTATAGAGTTTATTTCATGTCTTAATGACAGTTTTTGTTCAAAAAGACTATTCGTTCAGATTGTGTTTAAAATTTAGCAAAGTTGTAAGTTTTCAACTGATCTTCACTTTCATAGAAACACTAAAACAGCATAGTCTGACCCTTTTTCTTTCAGTGATGTAAATCTTACTATCATTTGTTACGTAATAGTTGAATCTACTGTAATTAACACGAAATATGGGGAATTCAACATTCAATGTTTTTTTAAGTTTCACACATGTGTACTTTTTTGCAAATATTAACTTTCTATTGAACACTTATTAACCGGTCTGACAATATCATCAATCATAAGTAGAGACTTTACTGTAGACTCTATTGTGAAGGTTTTGTTTGTGGAAAATCCCTCCATGTGTATATATTTGTGTTATGATATGACTGACTCTATTGTCCGATATTTTGGTACTCTATTTGAACCCATTTTGAGATTCCATCATTTGTATCTTGTTATTATTTCTATATCTTGTGCTTATATCGAAGTTTTTATGTTTCTTTCTGAACTATACATATGTTGTTTAAAATTGATACTTAATATGGCTACAGCCATATTTGGATTTGATACTCTAGTTGTAACGGACTGGAAGCACTTATTCTTCCAGCAACGGAACCTATTGTGGTAATTGGAAACTCGAAGGTGTAATATATTTTTGGTAATTGTGTGTATTTCCCTTCTTGATTAATATAGAACCGTTCTCTCCCAGAATTATCGCTTTTGGATTTGGACTGGGTGGGACGCGTATGAACCTACACCCTGCGGGTTAAAAGCGAACTACAAGAGTAATTATTATTTAACATTTACAGTTGGACATTCTGACTTATTCAGTATCCTAGAATGTATGATAGACTATGACTGAAATATGATACCAAACGTATACATTTAGTCTCAACAGTTATAGGTCAAACAAATTAAACTTACCGTTGAAATCTTGTAACAGAAAATACGAAATCAGGAAGAGGGAAAGATAAAAATTATATTTATTTGTAAAGCTTCACGTTTCATTATGACACAGTGAGTTTGACACAATAATGTATTCCAGAATATGTGGCCAACAGTTGTCGAAAAAATAATCTGTCCTGAACAAACATCTTAATTTCCATGCTTTATTCACACTCTTATGAAATTTAAACATAACTCGATTAGCTTAAGCACATTTTCACATACTTCTCACAAATTAAAAATGCTTTACATGAAGAGTAACACATTATTTTTTATTGTTGCTAAACTCCGCTAAGTTGAGTATTTGCTGAAGGACATGAATGATGTGATTTTGAGTCCTGTTGAAGTCGTGGCTGAGCACTGATGAATAACCACATTCTACAGTGAAATATCTGTTCACTACTTTTTTGAAAAGTTGATACAACTCGTCTACACTAACTTCAATCAAATTATTTGATCTTAATTTATTTATTTTAGTACAATTCAACTAGGAGTTAACATTTAATAATATTCGTTGATCACATCTGATGAAAGTTAGAATTTGAGACAAGTAGTTATAAGAAAATCATTTAAATTACAAAACCATCTAATGAAATCAAACATACAATCAACTGATCCAGATTTAATTGGCATTATCTGAAAACTCTTTACTGCTTACAAAACTACTAATATAACCTGATAAAATAGAATCTAGTTACTTCCAAGACACATTATATGACCGTAGAGTGTGGTCCGAAAAACATATGTAGCATTTTATGCGGAAGACGTTTTATATTAGGAAGTGAAACAAATCCGACAACTACAGCTGTAAGTGGGCTTAAATGGATATCTGGTTATTCTGTCTGAAATTATGACTAGTGAAGCGGACTATACAGTTTATTTAATTCTCAGTTTTGCAACTGTATACTTTCACTCACTAACAAATTTCAATGTTTTTAGCCTACATTTATGTTCAACATGGTGCTTCTGTACTTCATTACCTTTAACATTGACGTAATGACGTTGTGTTGAAATCAAATAAATAAGAAGTATGTCAGATGTTATTACACTTTGTGCAAACCTGTACATTTTCGACCTTTACCACCAATAGGTGGATCTAGCGAGTCCAAAAAACATTTGAACATTTCACCTAGTCGCTGACAGAAATTATACCTTTAAAAAGAATATTAGACAGAAAAACGGATGAATAACAACGCATGCAGTGAAGTTAACTTCAATCTCAATAAATTGTTATTGTGTCAAACCACCATGAACATTCTTTAAAAACAAACTTGATTTATTACATTTGATTTCTGTTAGGAAAACCGCTTATTGAATCACAATATGATTTATCTTCTGTTTAACATCAGATAATCATTGACAGTGTGTTTATGCCAATCAGAATGAATGAAAGTGTTTGGTTGTTGAAAGTTTTAACATTAAACACTAACATACTGATTCAATCTACTTATCCTGATTAATTAAGAGGTGTAAAACCTTTTCACATTAGTGAACATTCTGCAGTCAATACTGAAGTTTAGAAAATCTCCCATTCAGAACTTGAAGAAACTTGTCAGTTCTACAATTGTAAGTTGTTAGTTCGGTATTCTGCTGCAAGTTTGAGTAGTTCCACATAAAGACAAATCGGGTGTCCGTTGCGTACAAGTTTCTTACGACAGTCGAGGTTGGATCAGTGTACTACCTCAATCGAACGCAATTTATTCAACGATTTCATTATATTAACTAATGTATCCTCAATGAAAAATAGTTTTTATAAAATAGTTATTTAACTGTATTTAACACAAAGTAAACATTCCTAATAAATTTAAATTTTCACTCTCTTTATCTCCCTGATCATTTTCCAATTTTTCACTGTCTCCTATCAACCTCTGACTGTCATTATATCTAAAACTCTGATTGACAGTTGATCAAGAAAATTTATAGATAATAGCAGAATCAACAGATTTTGGCGTCTTATTCTTACTTGAAAAGTAAATGCCGGGAAAAAAAAGAATTCATTCGTAACCGATTAAAATGTAAATGGTAATTTTAACAAACAACAGCTACACATAAAATTCTATGAAACACTCATAATTGAATGAAACACTTCGTGCAACTGAACATTGAATGAACATCATTCAGATATTGTTCACAGTTTAAAACATTAATATTATTAAACTTCCACTATTCAATAACGAATCATTTTGTTTGATTGTTTTTTTTGGAAGGAGGATAAATCAAATACTGGAACTCACCATAATTCTACAATAAACTCTCTGAAAAATGATTGAGTCAATTCCGTTTAATTTCTAACTACAGATATTGATTGTAGCTGACATAAAATAGCGAAATCATCATTCGCTATTTAAATAGGTATTAAAATACAAAAATTGTTCTTGGCAGTTTTCAGTACCTTATTCAACAGTCAATTGTATCATTTAGGAAACTAACTGAACAGCTTGTGAAATAACTGTGAAAATTTACGTCATATCCAAAATATATTATTAAACATTCTGGTTTTAATATTCAGTTAAGGCATACGGTTTTTGGAGTTAAACCGAAATCACTATAGAACTACGATAAAAGAAACTTTAATTTTGCAAACACAAAATCATTAGTTCAGAAAACCTTTCATGAAGAATGAGTTATGTAAATCCAGAGTTACTGTTAAGCTGTATATCATTTTTCCAGGGCTTAAATCACAAACTGATGGTAACTAGAAAAACAATGGAAAGGTTTTAGGTCCCAGCATAATACTCGAAAGCAATGCTGATTTACGACTCTACAACAGGTCGAACAAGAACTTTTAAGTTTGAAGGACAATGCGTAGACCATAAACCACTGTGGTAGCACTCCATGATTCAAATTTATACCTATAAATCATGATACTGTCCGACCAATACTCAGAATTCCGGTAACAACAAAAAACAGCAGTTCATGAGCAGTCGGTTTAGTCTTTGATGGAAAATATGAATCCAAACAGTTTTTGCAATACTCTTCATAATTATTCATTCAACGTAACTTTCCATACGAGCAGTTAACGATAATGTTTAGAAACATACCGATGAACAAACACACTAGACATAACTCACGAGAAATACACTTATTCAAATAAAACAGTCTGAAAACTTACACAAGGTCAAATATTCCTACAACGATAAATTGAGTATTTTTTCAATTCAAACTGATTTGTAGGCTAAAGCTAGAATTGTGCTCCGTGGTAGAACAAATAATCATGCATTTGCTCAGTAATTAAAACAATAAAAAAGCTATTATTCATTATCTCACAAGGTGAAAGCATTTTGATATGATTTTTTAGTAAGATAAAAAGTAGGTGAATGTGAGCAACAGGTTAGGTGAATGTTTTCAAGACGGTTGTTTGATCCAGGCTCATCAGGTTTTCTCAACTGTAATCATTGATATTCTGACGTGATAACTTACAAAGAATAAATTCATTTTATGAAATGCTGAGATAAATGTTGTGTGAGCCAATATCGACTTTGATTTCATTTCTCAATGAAATATACCATTTTTTTCTCAGTAGTATACTAACTATAATTCAAATTCTATTCCTTTTCACGACTTTTTCTAGCTAATTCTACTATATACAAATTCACAAGTCATTATCAAATAAGAATATTATCGAGTGTTTTGCAAATTGTTCAGTTGTAAACTATGAAATAAATTATTTCGGCAGGACAAGTTCATATCTGATTGACAATAATCATACATGACAATCAGTAAATCAATACATGGTTTTATTGAATAACATTTTCACGTCAAGTGTCCTCCGAATGTTCTTCACTTTGAAATTTTGATTCAAATTCACAAATCAAAGTGTATGTAAACTGATTGATGAAAACATACCTTTATCAGCTGAAATAGAAAATAATTTGTGATACTAATAATTGTATCGAATTTCGGACTATTCATTTTTAGTTGCTTTAATCAGAAAATAACACTCAGATATAAATTAGGATTATTCATTTCGACCGCAAAATAATTATCCTAATATGATCAATTTTGTGATTGAAATAAAAATTGTTCTTGTTAAAATGAGTGATACACACTGTTAACTTGAACAAAATAATACGTTCAAAGAAGTTTTGACATCAATACTCAGAATAATTGTGGATCGGATTACATAATTTCAAAGAACACAATAAAAATAGGCAGTTGTGATTTTGCACATGGAACATTCACTATTCGGAACTCCCTAATATCTCATCACTATTAAATTACATAAGCTTAGTACGTGCAGGCATGAAATAACATCATATATAAGCTTATGATGAGAAAAAGTTTCAACTAATCGAATTGAAAACGCCACTATTCATCAGGAATCATCATTGTTCGCATTTAAATTGTCATCACCGTAATTAGAATTAAACTATCATTCTCATGTGTTTATGATGTGCACATTATAAGACTCACCATTCACTCCATGAAGTAAAAATATTGGATGTATGAACAGTATAGCGAGGAAAACATTACTCATATTCATGATTGTTTATTATTCTGTGATAAGTTTGATTTGTAAAATCACATTCAATGGAAATAGTAATGAACATGTCAAAACTGTGTAGATAATCAGTTGTGGTATGACTAACATATGTAAAGTGACCAATCATTGTTCAAACCTGAGTGATGTGTCTACACATCACTCACAAACAAATGTAAACAATTGATTGACGAATGAAGAATCTTGGTTAACTAAAAGCAGAACGATCAAAGTAGTGAAAGAGCATGAACTATTCTGCTGCTTACAATCCTTACATGATAGTATAGATCGATAAAACTACTTCTGATAGTAAGGCGTATAAGAACACTGTCATCTGCCTTGGTGAACTCAAAAAATCAACATTTGTAAAACGTACATATTGACAGAAGTTAATCAAATTAGTCAAACATTGACATTCATAGTTATCGATTGTCAGCTTCAGGCTATGGTAAGATTAGAATGAATATACAATGGCATTTCTATAGCTTCAGTCAGTCGTTGTCCATCTAGCACTATTACCGTCACAGCGATGACTGACAAAGTGATACATATTTTCATTACTAGCCATGCAACAACTCATAATTATAAGTTCATGCATATTATTCTCGGCACGTCCAACCGATAGTTAGGTGTGATACTCTGAATTTCTCCGTTTTTCATGCTATGTATTAACCAATTTTTGTAATTCTTCTTATCTCATTAGTGAGAATCGTTTGAGTGTACACCTTATTACTAGTATCAGTCACTATGTTTGTCAAGCTAACAGAATGACATATGTTTCATTACGTTTATAAAAATATATTGTGTCATCTGTTAGACATTCGCATCAGAGTCAATTTCTTTACGAAACGTCGTTTAATGATATTCAGTGACATCGTGCTTTGTACCCTATCTATTATTCAAGATATATCATCTCAGAGAGCAAATGTTAGATTTCCTCTGAGTTAATATCCTGGAAACGTAGGTTACTAGAAGTGTAACGCAGATAACATATAAAATATAAGTTGCAGATAAGTCGTTATAAAAACGCAAATTTCTCCCACAGTCACATTCGTTGTCGATAGTTGTTGTTAAACTAACTTTTACGCTGCAATTCGTTTTATTTGTTGAATCTGTCTACATATGAGTTCCTACTTTTGGCACTCATTATGAGGCAGACTAATGGAAACCTGATGGTGACTTTCACAGCACGGACAAACGTGGCTGATTTCTCAATATACCATCAGAATACCGATAGAATATCGCTCGAATAATGTCAGAATACCAGATGTGATAAATATCAAAATTCTTTCTTTTCGCAGTCCACTGTCATGAATAACGGAATTCCACTCTCATTACAGATGTCTTATGATCAGAGGTTAAATTTTGTACATTCGGGTAACTATTTTCAAAACACACTTTCAAATGGACAATGCCTTAGTTGTTCGAACGAGACAAGAAGATGTTCATGATTAGGGTAATAGGACTAACGATTTGTTTTGGAATTCGACGAGCGACAGTATTTACTCAAAGTATACTCCTCATACCAAGTTAAAAATGCGTTTTTAATGACATAAGGCAAAGGCGTGAAGGGTAATGTAACATATTTCATGCCGTAAAACCTCATTTTCTTTCTTTCGATAAACACCTTCATCAATATGGATTCTTTTCATGTTGTCATATTTTCATTCGCCCTTTTGAATGTATACTATCTGTAATCAACCTATCACATTATTGACATATTCAAGGATACAAGAATATCATTATCACAGATGAAGCTATGGATTTTTGACATTTGGAGGTGAATAATGCTGCAGCGTGATATATATATATATTCTATATATATTTCTATTTTAGTTAAATTGGTTTTGAACAATTTTCTCCATTGTAAAATAATGATTTCTTAATATTTAACAAATCGATTAGAATGGTTTGTTGATTCAGTCACAAAGTAAACAGTAAGGAATGTAAAACTTTTTATAATCAAACATTCAAATGTTTCTTACGTACACTAAATGTACTAAATAAACGTTCTTTTACCCTGATGATTACTCCATAGCATTCCATTACGTGTTCAAAACCTGACATTTGAATTCATTTGCAAATGTATAGGTAGAGAGTTCAGACATGCCGTCTATATTAAAGAAACAACTGTTTTTGAAGTACTGTTTTTCAATGTTCAATCGATAAACTGAAATGCAAGAGCTCGTTATGTTTGGTATTCGTTTCCAAATGTGTGAGAATCGATATGATGGCTTTCACTATGACATTTTACAAAACATGGCTCCATGATTCTCTTTACTTATTATTCGTGATAGTTTCATGATAATGTTTAAAGCAATTTTCATCTTTAAAAAAACCAATCGGTACAGTGTTTGAAGTTCCTTTTAATAAAATAGTTTTGAAGCAAAAGAGAAATCATGGTGAAAATGTTTACAGTTAATGATGTGTTGATACTCAAAAATACTTGATAATGAACTACATAAACAGGATTTTCAAAATTCTCAATCACTATACTAAAACGTTTAAACGTACCTGTATTTCTAAAGCTTACAAAATCCCTACCATCTGCATGTTATGTTCGATACTATGTACGCTTGAAGATATTACAAGTTCACCTTGGTCAATAAACGCGAACGAGACAATTACCAGCTTCCATGTAGGCTACCTTGAACTCCGAACTGTAAAACAGAGGTCTTGTGAGTGTAGAAAGTATAATCTACAACAACCAGCAATCACAATACAATCAAGCACACAACTCTCGTTTATTTATACATCATAGAAACGTCCTTTGGGCAGTTACGAAAATGGCACACTAAAATGCACAGCAGCCAGTCACAGCCATGGAGTTTCGTGGTGGGAAGCGAAATCTCAAGTTCAACTAATCAACCCATGCTCACAAACGTGAAATCCCAAATAAAGCATTTATCAAGCGAGTTATGGGCATCTAACATCCTCAGCACTGCTCGCTCATTTATATCGATGTTTGAGAACAGTTATCAACATGAATTCGGATGGAAAATGTTAAAATATTGAACGTAATTAGCACTGATGAAACCAGTAAATAGCTTGAAATCTGGGACTTAAATGGCTGAGAAACTCACAGATGTAGTAGGTCTACTCAGGTCATGGAAATAGACTGTTATCGAATGCTGAGTAAATGACACATGATAACGAGTCTGATTTCATTTATACAGATCAATGTGTTGATCATTTGCAACGCAGCTTTAGGAAATCGCTTCATCTGAAAGTCTGGATTTTCTATGTTATTTAAAATTATTTCACACGATTATCGGATAACTTGTCCACTTCCCAGAATACTAGACTCTTTTAAGTGCATCTGAAAAGCAATCATTGGAAGCATAAGGCATAGACGATTGTTCAAGAATTACCACTGAATCGTCATACAAATGTAATAATATAGAACAGCTTACAAATGATAAATATGACTGTCAATTTTTGACTAATGTAGTTAATTTCTATTAAAATGTACATTTGCATATATTCGTTATTTGAGCTCAACAGGTGTGATGACAGTGTTCTTATACACTTAACTTTATAAGTATTAGTTTTACCAATCAATACTATCATTTTAGGATTGGCGAGCAGTTGAAGAGAAAAATTCAAGAAATATAATGAAAGCTTGCTATTTCACTACTTTGATCGTTCTGCTTCTTCATTCGTCAAATAATTGTTTACATTCGAATGTGAGTGATGTGTAGACACAAATTCAATGATTGGCTGACTTTACACACGTTATTCATTCCACAACAGTTAATCCTCACAGTTCGGTAATGTTTATTACAATTTCCATTGAATGAGATTTTAAATATCGTAGTTATCACAGAATAATAAGTAATCATGAATATGAGTAATGTTTTATTCTCCATATTGTTTATTTATCCAATGTTATTACTTGATGGAGTGATTGGTGAGTCTTGTAATATGCAGATTATGCACACATGTGAATATGAATTTTATTGGTATTATGGTGATGGCAATTTAAATACTAATCAATAATGATCCTAATGAATTTTGACGTTTAAATTAGAATAATTTAAACATTTTATAAACAACAAATAAAATATGATGTCAATGTATGCATCCTTGGTCCAGAACACATGTTGACACCGCTAGCTCGGTAATGACACTATTTTTCTAGTTTTGGTCGATGCCCTTCCAAAATGGACAGAAATCAGCCTCATAATGTCGTCAACGACAGTTAGAACGATTATGCTCGTCTCTAAAATTTTCTCCCGAAATGGCGTATCGGACGTAATTGTTTCTGACACTGGTTCTCACTTTACCTACATCCGATTCCAAGCACTTTGTCAACAGCTTACCTTCAAGCACTTACGCTCCACAGCCTGATGCATCCAAGTAATGTATCAACATCAGTACAGAAAAAGTCAAAGTAAGAATTAAGAAGGTGGAGCTATGTGATCAAGAGAAATATGTTCAAGCAGCTGATCAGTGGTAATCTGAACAATACTTACTTACTTACTTACTTACTTACTTACTTACTTACTTACGCCTGTTACCCCAAATGGAGCATAGGCTGCCCACCAGTTTTCTCCAACCAACTCTGTCCTGGGCTTCCATCTCCGGTTGTGTCTAATGTTTGTCCATTCCTCTCATATCTTTCTCTATTTCTCGGCGTAGTGTGTTCCTTGGCCTTCCTCTTTTCCTTTTGCCTTCAGGGTTCCATGTGAGGGCTTGAACAATAGAATTACCCAAATTATCTATTGCACATGAAGCCCATCTTCGGCATATTTAATTGTCTTTGTTGACCTTCTACATATTTCCTTGAATTATTAATAGTATTACGACTGATAATAAATAACAATTATTCTTCTGAGTAGAAAAGCAAATTATTCTCGACTTAACTTACCATATTGAATGCAAATAACATTATACGCAATACAGTCTGCCACTGAACGTTCGATTGAATTCAGCCACTGAAAAACGTTTTCTCTCACCCGATGAGATCCATATGGATTCGAATTATTGATGTCACAATGTCATTGAACATATAAGCTTATCATTTCCGTGCTGCAATCAATAATCTTCATTCATATCTGTAGTGTTATTTTCTAATTAAAGCATTAAAAAATGAATAGTTCGAAATTCGATACAATTATTAGTATCACAAATTATTTTCTATTTCAGCTGATAAAGGTAAGTTTTAATCTGTGAGTTTACATACATTTAGATTTGTGAATTTTACTGAAAATTTTGAAGTGAAGAACAATTGAGGGCAAATTGTTATGAAAATGTTAATCAATAAAAAATTATTTATTGATTGATTGTCATGTTAGATTATTAAAAATCAGATATGAAGTTTTTCCTGCTGAAATAATTTATTTCATAACTTACAACTGATCAGCCTGCAAAACATCTTAAGATATTTTTATGTGATAATGACTTGTGACCTGGTATATTGCAGGATTAGCTACAAATAGTCGTGAACAGGAATAGAATTTTAATTATAGCTACCATATTTTGGAACGAAACTGGTATGGTTCATTGAGAATTGAAATTAAAGTCGATGATGTCTCGGACAATATTTATTTCAGTATTTCAAAAAATGAATTTATTGTTTATACCCAAGTATCAACGATGGAGGTAGTTGATGGAAGAAATTATCTTTCTGCGTCTTTGAAAGTTTACCTTAAACGTTTGTAAAAAGGAGTAACTAGGTCAATGTATAGTAAGATTCATTCTCATTTAGTTAATAATGAATATCATATTCAGGTCAAAAATACTTTCTCAGTTATATTTCAATCCTAAATGATTTGTTAAAAAAGTGAATGTCATCCTTACTCCTTATATCAGAAACAACTAATAGTAACTCATTTGAACTGCAATTATATGCGCTAAAGACAGCTGTTCATTTGTTCACAATAATTCTTAATGTGGTCATCTCAACCGTAATACAATTTAGTATAGTAAAACTCAAAAATCTATGTTGGAATAGAAAAGCGTCCATGTTTGAACGCAAGTCACGTTGAAATAAAAGGCTATTTGATATTCTCTTGCTTTGAATAGTACAACCTACATACATGCCATTTCCAGTGGAAGGTGTTCTTTCTCTCTCATCCCTTCAAATACCACCACCAAGTAATACTGTCTATCTCTTGTTGCTGAACGGATTAGATTTCGATAGATCAAACAACAATCATGAAAACACCGTCATTTATCTACTTTCTATCTGAATAAAATATCATATCACGAAGTTTTCACCTTGTGTGATAATGAATAATAATTATTTTATTATTTTAATTACTGAGTGAATGTGTGGATTAGTGTTCTACGAAGGAGCACAATTCAAGCTTTATTCTACAAAACAGTTAGATTTTTAAAATTTGTTAAATTAATCTTTGCAGGAGTATTCGACCTTGTGTAAGTCAAAAGACAGTTTTATTTGGATGAGTATATTTCTCGTGACTTATTTCTAGTATGTTTTCGGTCATCGTCCTACAATGATATTTTATCTGTAACTGCTTCAGTAGAAAGTTATGTTGAACAGATTTGTATCAAGAGTATTTTAAAAACTGTTGGATTTCATGATTTTTATGAAAGACCGGTCTCAGTTAGACAGACCATGAAGACTGATTATCGATGAACTACTGTTTTGTCCTGGTCTGAGACTTCTCATCGTTGGTGATATAGTATCATGAATCATAGTTGTGATTGTAGACCATGTAGTAGCGCAGCACTAGTCTAGGGTTTAAACAATCTTTTTCGCAACTGAAGATTCTGGTTTGACCTTTGGTAGAGTCGTGAACATTCATTTATCCTCAGTTTCATGCCAGGACTAAACACATATGCAGTACATACTGACTTCTGCTAATTTCCCTGAACAGTAACGCTGTTTTTAAGATATTTGAAATCTAATCTGTAAACTGTGCTGACAAAAGCTTGTCTTAAATATGTCATATTTTCAAAATTATAAGTCTGTTTAGTTTGTATACGAAAGAAATTCATTTTAACCAAACTGTTTATTTAGAATGTTTATTAAATTTTGTGAATAATATGAAAACTTTCATTATTATTTCACAGAATTTTGAACAAACAATTAAATGATTTCTGTAAATGATACAATGTATCATTGAATATTGTGTTGCAAACTACCAACCGCACTCTTTTTATTTTGTTGTCTGTTTATTACGAAACGAGAATTTCGGTATTTTTGCCCGGCTACATACAATAAAGAGTTGTACTTTGAAATTGAAAGAAATTGACTAAATCATTTTTCAGAACGTTTATTGTACAATTATGGTGAGTTTCAACGTTTGATTTATCCTCCCAAAAAAATTATTTGTTATTGAATATTGAATGTTTAATAATATGAGTGTTTTAAACTGTTAACAATATCTGAGTGATATTTATTTAATTTGCAGTTTCACGATGTGTTTTAGTCAATTATGGGTGTATGATACAATAAGATGAATAGTTATTTTTTAAAAGTTTGTGCAAGTACAGATCCTAATCTAGATTTTTGTCGGTTACGTTTCAATTCTTTTTCTCGTGGCGTTTACATTCTTTAACAGAATAAGACACAAAAGTCTGTTGATTTTGTTATTGTCTATACGTTCTCTCAGTAAACTATCAGTAAGATTGTTAGTTTTAATGACCGTCAGAGGTTGATAAAAAAGACAGTGACAACTTGGAATATGATGAAAGATAGAGACAGAGAATAATCTTAAATTTATTTGGAATTTTTACTTTTCAACACAATTGAATAAATTTTTCGTAAGACTATTTTTAATTTGGCGAACATTAGTTAATTTATGGAAATGATTGATTGAAGTAAGTACCATAGAGATGATGCGAAAATCTGATACCGAATATCTCTAGAAACTTCAAAGCACCGGATACTAGTTTTGTCCATTTGTGAAACTTCTCAAACTTGCAACAGCAGACCAAACCTACACCCTCATGGTTGTAGAACTAACAAGTTTTCCCTAAATATAATTATTATATACGTTGTTAAATTTCAGTGTTTGATCACTGTATGTTCACAATCATGAATATGCTTCACACGTTTTTAAGTACCACAATAAGTAGATCACATAAGTGCTTTTGTATTTATCGTCAAAACGTTATACAAACAAGCAAATACTTTTTCCATGCTGTTTGACATAAACACTCTGTCAATGATTATCTGACTTTACATAGATAACAGAAAATAGAAATATTGCATCAGTGGTTCTTCAAACAGAAATCAAATTTAGTAACATACTTCATGGTGGTTTAAGGCAATAACAGTTTATTGTGATTGAAGTTAACTTCAGTATATCTGTTGACATTCGTTCATTAACTCTTAATATTCCTTTTATAGGACCAATTTCTGTGAACGATTAAGTGGATTTTTCAAATGTTTTTTGGACCTGTTAGACCAATCTATTGGTGGTAAAGGTCAAAAATGTACAGGTTTGCAAACAGAGTGATAACATCTTATACACTTTTTATTTATTTGCTTTGGACACAATGTATATAAGCCAAATAATTACTTAGCAGTTGAATGAATAGATGATTGTTATATAAAATGCATCAAGGATAGTTGTTTGTTTAGCAAACAATAAAGAGAATGCATTCATGGCTAAAACTAGTCCTTTGTTTGAAGTCTGACTCACGTGACTAGAGTCTATCAAGCGAGTTGAAATCAATATTGTGTTGACGGTATTCTATAAACTATGTTGGTAGCTTGGAAGCAGCAAAGAGTGTTGAGATGTTGTCAACTAAGCTTGGATCACTTTGTTCCATTCATGATATCAGTAAGTAGATTTGTGAAGTATAAACTACGGTCAAATAATCTTAAATAATGTTAGTGTAGACTAGTTGTATCCATTTTTCAAAGAAGCTAATAACAGGTGTTTCAAGGTAGAATATGGTTCTTTGTTAATGCTCAGCCACGACTTCAACAGGACTCCGAATCACAAATTTCAAGTCTGTCAATAGCTACTTTATTAACCACAACTCAAAATGAAATCATTAGTAGCAGAATTTACCAACAAGAGAAAATAAGCTCATATTCATTTGATGACAATTGTGAGGAGTATGTGAAAGTGTAATTAACGTGATCCAGTTATGCATAAAATTCATGAAAGTTTCAATGAGACGAAGATATTTTATTGTTTGTTCAACTGAGAGTGATTTTTTTTCGATAATTGTCTACCAAATATTTTGGCTTAGATCGACGTAATGAACGCACTGATTTATATCGCTGTGTCAAAATAGAACTCAAAGCTTTATGATCTTTTCTCTGCCTGATTTCGTAATTGCTATTACAAGATTTCAACGGTAAGTTAAATTTATGTGTCGTATAAATGTACTGACTGAATGTATTTCAGTTCATCATTATGCTCAGTAAAATATTTCACTCATTATCTCTCATAAATTCTAGGATACTGAATGATGTAAATTGTTTGACTGTAGCGTATTTCCATAAATGACTCTATTCACTTCTGATTGCTCATAGTGTTATACTGTAGTCTGAAAGAACATTTTCAATGAATAAAATGATAATGTTTGTTCAATGAAAGTGTTGTGAAGTTCAACACTGACAATTTGGCTAAATTTTGTGTATCTAAAATGAAATGAGTATCTTTTTAAACGAAGAATGTTTTTGAACAAAATTTGACATTAAGACCTGAAATGAACTCTGTAACTACTGTCTATACTTATTTATATTATGATTTATTTTGATTACATGAAAAGGTGGTAAGTCTCCTAGTTTATTCAGAAATATCATTTTACTATAGACAATGAATTCATTGATTAATAAGAACAAACCAAATAAATCAAACACTTAAAGATTATTACAAGTAATCAGTGTTTTAACTATCAATCACTTTCTAATCAGAAATATCATGTAATCAAATAGTTAAAGGATATTTTGTGGACTATACACTTTCACTATCACGATACCACCCAAAAAATTAACCTTCTTTTAGGTGACGCTTTGAATCAACCTGTTGTTTATATATTAACTGTAATTCGATCAGGGTTGGTTGATATATAAACACAGCATGCTGACTGTCTCGATATAGTTATAATGGCACAATTTAACATAGAAAAGATGAATTGTTGTTAGCAGTGGAATGTAGAACATGCGTTTGATCATATTTGAGATTCATCAGCCGTATGAATCTGCATTGGGGAAGTGATTTTCTTATTAGAAATCGAACCTTCTACCGTTCACTTTAACCACAACCATTGCACAAGTGATTGACTATTTGTACTTAGTAACAGCGTGAATTTGGTGATGGAGTTTGAAGCAAACATTTCAGGGTTGGAGTTCTGGCGCCAACATTAATTTCGAGATGCAGAAACAACCAGCTAAAGATGAGTGCCAAAATGATTCTACTACTTTCCGTATTCAATTTATTCTATATTAATATGAAAGAGATTTTTATTTGAAAGATGAATGAGACTATTTCAACGTCTGTTATTCATGTTACCGTTTCCGTTGGTCGATCGATTTACTAGTGGTCTTTGATGTAGAGTAAGTCTAATGAATGTTGATTTTCATCATTTCTATTCATAGTTTTGTAGTTTATGTATTCTTTATATGAAGATGAAAGTTTATTAGGAAGTAATTGTACGTATGTGTAAGATTTGATACAAAGTTCTTCAGTATCTTTAAGTATGAAGAATTCAGAAATCTAGGGAATTTGGATTGATGAATTTATTTTTTCATTTGACTGTCATATCATATTACACAAAATTCATTAGAAAATCTTTTAATTATTTTGGAAAACGTATCAAGTTGCGTATGTCATAATAAGAATGCATTGTTCGATCGAACTTTCGGTGTATATGTATATATTGAGCACATATGGCTGGTATCGGCCTTGAGCAAAATTAATTACGCAATTATTCCCCAGTTATTCACACATATTTTGACGTCGTTAACTATTTGTTTATTATCCTGGTTATTTTTTTATTGTGTGTATATGAACATTACTTGATTTACCCATCATACATCTGCTCGCTTTCTCCACTTTACTTCGTTTCGTTTTCACACTTCTATTTATTATCTGTCTACTTAGAGGAATGTATGAGATGAATTCATCCACAGAACCGTATTGAACTTTCTATTAATCTCTGTCGTACAAACGGCCTTCGTCTAGGAATGATATACGGAAATTATAGGGAGGATCTGGTTCAAAACATGATCAGTCGTTCGTCCCACTGAAGTCAGATGATCAAAATTAGTAGATTTTCTATTTGGTTCAAAATTACTGTTCGTAAATATTGTTATTGTGGTTTAATGTTTCCTTAACTGTAGGGAGTGCTGATGTGTGTACTCGTGTGATGCAAAAATGATATAATACTGACATTATCATTATTTTTTAAAATTATCTGATATTTATCATCACCAATTTATTATTGATTATTCAAAGAGTTTTGTTAGAAAACGACTGACTGGAATGGATACGGCATCTATCCAACGTGTAGCGTTTACAAGTTGTCGATGCTGGAACACGGCGGCAGGCACACACTCGATAAATTGCGACGCCAAAGACTGTGCCCCGCCCACTCCTCACGGCGCAATCCGGTGAGCTCCACAGCAAGCACCAACAGGTCACCGTCGGCCGACAGCGGCGCCAACCGGAACCTCTGCGGCGCCTCCTCTCTGTCCGCTGGACTGTCGAACTCCATTATCAGCCGCCCGGTGACCGTCTCCCACGCCGTCTCCTCGGTGGCACCGTCCAGGCTGTCGTGTACCGCCTTCGCCTCACCTCCCCGCAGCGTCCCCAGCACCGTCAACTCCGCCCCAGGCCCCGAACTCCTCCAGGAAGCTCCGCCAATCTCCGTCCTGCAACTCCTTCGGCCACGGGAGCCCCTTCCTTCGAGCAGGCAGCGACACCAAATGTAGTGAATGAGAACACAGGTGGGGGCAACCGAATTGTATTTAACGAAAATTACAGAGTTACTCAGTAAAATCGGAAAACCATATCGTAAATCGTTCATTTGCAAAAGATCAGTTCATCCTATGGAACTGGACTGTTCCTGTTGCCAAACATCAATCCATTGTCACTCTTCATGCGTTTCATACAAATTCCATTGTTTTCTGACTCTTCCTTTCTTGATCTTCCCCCCATATTATGCTACCAGACTTTACGTTGACACTCACGCTATATACTACTTATAAGTAGTTCGCACCACAGCACCACACTGTTACTAGAAATGTTAGGTGTACAAATGAATGTAAGTTACACACTTATTACTTACTTACCCCCGTTACCCCCAATGGAGCATAGGCCGGCCGCCAGTTTTCTCCAACTAAGTCTGTCCTGGGCTTCCCTTTTCAGTTCTGTACAATTTTTGTTCATTCGTCTCATTTCTTTCTTTATTTCTCGGCATAATATGTTCCTTGGCGTTCCTCTTTTCCTTTTGCCTTGAGGGTTTTATGTGAGGGCTTGTCTTGTGACACAGTTAGGTGCTTTTCGTGATGTGTCCTATCCTATTCCACCGCTCGTATGTTGGGTGTATCCAGTGCAGCTGGTCTATTCAAGAGTCCCTAAAGTGCTCCACCCATCTGTTTCACTGTTCTTCCGTGTTGCTGATTAGTTTCCCTTCCTTACTTTTCACTGGTCATTTCCGGCTAGCTTCTTTGTTGTTTCGTACAACTGTTCTTTGCAGCCTTTTCCGCCGTCATTGCTAGATCTTCCACATATTTTCGTTTGTCAGTTCTGATGCTCTTTTTCACTTCCCTGTTCGCTTCTGTGTATTCAGCTTATACCTTATCTTTCTCTACTCTTGCTGCCCTCTAGTTCCTCCTTTCTTCAGTATTTGCAAGAGTATCAACAGACATCCAATCCTTGTGATGGTACTTCTTTTGACCCAGAACTTCATGACATGTTGAAGTGATTGCTGCCTTGATCCCTTTCCAACTGTTCTCGAATGTTTCTTCTTTTCCATTGTGTAGATCCTTCAAGGCCTGGAACCTATTGGTGAGGGCTATCCTGAATTCGTTGAGTTTTACGGTATCCCGAAGAAAAGCTGTATTAAACTTGTGTGATGTCGTCTGTCCCGTTGTCCAGTGCTTCTTTAGTTTCAGTTTCATTTTGGCGATCAGCAAATGGTGATATGAAGCTATATCAGCTACTCTCTTGTTTCACACATCCTCCATAGTCCTTCTGAACGCTTTGTTGATCCAGATATGATCAATCTGGTTTTGAGTAGTGTGGTCTGGTGAAATCCATGTGGCTTTGTGTATGCGTTTATGCGGGAATATTGTGCCACCGATGATCAGTTTGTTGAAGGCACATAGGTTTGCAAATCTCTCACCATTTTCGTTTCTTTCTCTCAGTCGATGTCGTCCCATGATGTCTTCATATCCAGTGTTGTCCATTCCAACCTTGGCATTCAGGTCTCCCATCAGAATCGTCAGACTCTTTGGTGAACATTTCTCGACGATTGGCTGCAGCCTTTCGTAGAATTGATCTTTAACGTCGTCATTGTAGTCATTGGTAGGTGCATAACATTTGATGACGTTCATTGTAATGTCCTGTTTCTTTGTTTTCAAGGATGCTTTAATGATCCTGGGTCCATGAGTTTCCCATCCTATCAGTGCCTTTTGTGCATGTTTGGACAGCATCAGTGCAACTCCTTGTGTATGTGAAGCATTTTGCTCTTCATGACCAGAGTATAACAGCAGTTCCCCTGAAGCAAGTCTCAGTTGTCCTACCTGTGTCCAATGTGTTTTACTGATGCCGAGCACCTCGAGGTTGTATCTTTTCATTTCTGCCGCAACTTGAAATAGTCTTCCAGTCTCCCACAATGTACGAATTTTCCATGTACATAAAAGAATGATTGCTCTGGTTTTCAGAAGAGGCATCAGCCCCGTGACTTCCGAAGGAACTCGGCTTTCCTCACACGACGTCATAATTTTTCTTCTCACTCCCAGGGTAGAATTAAAATGGTCCGAATTATTTATTCTGGCAAGCGTTTTCTTGGCAAGTTAGATTTTGGTTGGGATGTGGGCGGCAACTCATAAGTTAGTCAAAACTGCTTTACCAGAATAATCGCATACGAAATCGAACGTATGTGATTTGCTCTCATCTACTGATATCAGCTTGTGCGAAAGGTTTAAGTTGAACGCTCTTAATATCCATTAAAGTATCTTTGTAAGTGGAGTATGGGATAATAAGACAGTTGAGGTAGTAATGACCTTATTACTTGCTTTTGTATCTCAAATCATTCGAAGGGGAAGTGATCAGTTATAACTTTGCAAATAGTCTGAGGTTTTCAGTTATTGAAAGTATCCCTAAAATGAATCAAAAATGTGGAGTATGAATGACATTCATTGAGTAAATTTTAAATCCAGCCGATAATTTTTGATGTGTTTCACAGATATGGAGACCAGATAACTTTCTTAATATTACAAATTGGTTGATGAAAGGTAGTCGAATAAATCTGTATCTTTAAATAGTGTTCACAGAATGATTTTTCTTTGGATCAATATACAAGTACTATTATTAGTTTAAAGAGAAGTCTTCACTATTGATGGTATATGAAAACTAGCCGGTTTTCACGTTCATGAACAGTGTTTCTTAAAAATAAATCAGATTGTTAAGAACGTCAACAAGTGTAGTTCAAAAGCCTACAATACGTTTACAGTCTCTGGAATGATTATTAAAGGACAGAAGAAAAAAACGTAAATTCTTTCAGCTATATAAGTTATAGGAACTATGAAAATTGATCTCTTCTAGTTCCACTCACATAAATAGAAAGAAGTCATGGAACTCCACCATATAAATTCATTGGCACATTTTTTATGGGGAACTATCGATATAAATTCGACTAGAATAAATAAGAACATAATTGTACAGAATGTGAGAATAATTGCATAATACATGTCGATATTAAAGCTAGATATGGTTGAACCAGAAATCAATGTCGTATGTAAAAGCATATATTTCTGCAATTAGATTTTATGAATACTTATAATTTGGTGTGCAGCAGCAACTGAGAGTCAGACATTCAGAGAACATCCGGTTTATGTACACTTATTTACATACGCCCATCACACTTCATGAAGCCTGGACTATCAGTCGGTTTTTTTCTGACAAAATAATTCATCCGACAGCCTTATCATTTTCAAATACTGCTATTTATTTTAAACATCTACGTCTGATTATGATTCTGAAGTGTTATTAGATTAACCACTTTTCACTTGACCCGGAGGATTTCAGGTTCGGGGTTGATCATGAGGCAGTTGAGTGGCTTTCTTAAAAAAACTTATCTACTAACGGCGCTTTTTCCTAGGCTCTTCCTCAGCCTACTCACACTACGTTGTTACTGTTAGTTGCTGGCCAACGGATCCGCAGTATCTAGTGAGGACAACCGTGAATACAAACCTGTATCTTCAGGATAATGGCATTCGTATTTCTCTAAGCTTCCTTTGCATACAATAGAGCAGTCTTCGAATTTGATTTTGTTGTAGGTGATAGTTGTTTTCAGTTCCAGGTGTTATTCGATTGTAAAAATGATTTTTATGGTTTACTTATCCATGTTTTCACTTCTGTATCAGATCTACCTAGCTCAACAATGATACTGCTTAGATATATAAGGGTTTCTAAGTCTTCCAATACTTTGTCATTAAGGGTGATTTCGTTGGTGCATGTAATGTTGTACCGGAATACTTTACTTCTACCCTAGTGTATGCGGGGGCTTTTTGCTACAGAGGCTTGCTGTCCTAATGTGCATTTGTTGTTGAGTGTATGATGTCTAAATCATTCAGCTGAATCCGAATATTGACGAGTCAATTTCAATTTATTGGTTGTTAGGTGCTCTTTCAATGTCGGTTGAGTTCAGTGGAGCTGTTCAATACAAGAGTTTTTTCGAAGTGCAGTCTGAAGTCAGTGAGAACTTTCAAGCCTGTGCTCAAGCCTGTTTTTTGTAGGATAGACTGTGTGAATACCCACGTTTAAAGTGTAACATTGTAATAAAACTAGATCACTGTTTTTGTTGAATTGGAAAACGTTTTTCTAAGCTACTGTATTTTCCGTAATCAGTTTCTAGCTCCAAGTTCCAAAGTTGCTCTTCATAATAGAACGATAATGTTTATACTTAGTTCATGAGTAGATAATGAGTACTCTAGCATGAAAGCAACCGCAAATTTAATTACGTAAGCTGTGAAGAGCGGCAGAGTTCAGATGCGAACATTTTCACGCTGTTAGTGATTGGAAAAAAATTCGACAAACTGAAGCTGTCTGAAGCCGATTTTTGTTGATGACTTAGGAATAGTCAGTTCCGTACTGTAAATAATGAGTTTGTTTAGAACAATTTGATGATTGTCGATTCATAGATGGAAGATTGATTTTTCATTTATTTTGAATACCTGTATGTTGACTAATCAAAATTCCTTTCAATCGGATTAGAGATTTTCGTATTATTGCTGATTGACTAATAATTAATCAAGTTGATTTTTAGCATCGTTGTTGAGTTAACATTTGTCTCCAGGCATTTTACGTTCAGATTAGCAAGATGATTATGTCTCACTGATTTCTATTGGTAAACAGGCAACAACAATAACAGTGGTACTTTTTACAATGTTCTTCTTCACAATCACTTTTTAAGTGCGTACTGTTCCGCCGATTGTTCTCAGAAAACACAGGGAATTATTAAGCTTGATGGGTGCAACAACCGACTTTTCACTATGTTTGGGATATTAAACAAGTAAATGCAAATTAATCGGAACAAGATAGGACAGAGAAGTTCTTGGTGTTCTTAATTAAGACAGATACATGGAAAAGAGGATTCTGAAAGGTTAGCTGCTAAAAAGTAGCTTTAAGTAGTACTTTGAAAAGCACGTTTGCAATAGTAAATTTGTGACTGTAAATTTTTTCAGTGATCTCACCATCCAAAAATAAAATTAGAGATGTATATTTTATGGTATCCGCAATATTGGAGACTACTAATCTAATAGACGATCAAAGACTTAAAGATTGAGATTAGTAATATTTTTTACATTAACCGGTCATTCTCTCAAAACCCAATGTATTACATAATATTCAAAAATTGTGAAATGTTTTTATTGTTATACGATAAAGTATCTCACATCTTTAAATATGTACATTTTATAAAGTGTATGTTCGTTAGTTGTGTGCCATTCTTTTCAACGAAATCTGTTGAATAATTTGTGGGAGTCTTTTTTGTTACTCTCTGCTGTCGTTTCGTTCCCAGAAATCTCCTCACAAGTGGTAAAGTGTATTGCAAAAGTTTTATTATGCAGTAAAAATTAAATTATTGATAGTGATAAACGAATTCGAGTGACATGTAATGAATCACAGCAAATAACATGTCATTCGTTTTGTCAAATAGCTATCATTCACAATTCTACAGTGACGGGGTAAAATCAGGTAAAGATTTAATCGAACAGGACCATAAAAACTTGGAAACATCTAGAATTGAAAAAAGACACAAGCAAGAACTCGGATTTACGTACGGGTTATAAATTGTCTATTCTTTATATTATATCGGATTGAAACAAAACATAAAATATTTATTTGTGCAATATAAATGTTTTTACTATTCATCACAGGCGTGATATTTTACGGTTTCCCATAGATACAAAACACATACTCACGAATAGTCATATGAGGTTGATGTTTGAGTTGCTGGTCGCTGGTAAAGAAGCAGCTAATGTTCCTTATTTAGTAGATACAATATAAATGTAGGTTCAATGCTGGTTCTTCAGTGAGCCTCATCAAAATGTGTTTTTGTTTATCAAATTTATATTCCGAGACTGATCACGCGGCTTAAATTGATTTGACGAAGGTTGGAAAACGCGAAGAGTCATTACATACAAATGGCACGTATAGTAGGGATTATATCGTAAGTAGATACTTAATAAAGGTAACCGCGAGTGATTCCAAAGAAATTATAGTTTGCCACAAAGATAGAATAATACATAGATAAGTCGTAATAAATAACGCAAGTTACTCTTGCAGTCACATTCGGAATTATTAGTTGCTCATAGCTGATGTTAAACTAATTGATGCGGTGAAATTCGTTAAATATTTTGAATGTGTCTACATATGGATTCCTACTATTGTCATTCATTATATGGAATACCGAACACCACAGAAATGGTGAGCCCTTATTCACCACAAGTTGAGTAGGTAATATATTAGGTATTTAAAGCAAAATTTACTTAATTCAAGTCCCGCTACGAATGAATATGAAGAATCAGACTGACTAACTGTAATTCGTAGCATCAATAACTCATACTGACTGATTTCAGTAGTTTCTGTATTACTTGTACATTCCTCCATTGTTTGTATTTGGTTAGAATGCCACACAGTTACAGATCTAACAGTAAATTTTAAAAACATATAAAATAAGAAATCAGACAACCGTTATTTATTTAGCTTTTATTGAGTTCAGTTTTAGTGACATTTCAAAGTTCCGATTGTTGCCTTTTGACCTCCAAGATTATGATCGAGTACTGATAATAAACATCTCAAAGTACCAGCTAGACGTAAGTACAAATTTTTCCTAAAAGCAGATACAATGAACAAGTTAGCGAAGATAAAATAAATAATTTATTACATATACTGAACTAATACTCCTGCTGTCAAACAATCTTTTATCGACGACTTAAAGAGGTTACGAAAAGTTCTCGTTCGGAAGGCACTGAATGCATATTAATTAGTTGGTCACAATCAAAGTATATCTTAGCTCAATCTAAAGATCAAACATGGATAATCGGGTTCGAAAATACTGAATTAAAAAGTTTGTTTCGAGGAACTCTGGAACTTAAAATCTTCAGGAAGATAATGAGTTAAGGTGTCTTTACCATCGGGATCGATTCTGCAATAAATGACCTAACGTCTTCAACGATTGCCAAGATTGTCGCGTGAACTACAAATTGTTAGCTTGAACCGAACTACATAGTACAGACTGATGGTCATAAACTTTAGGAGTTGGAACTACAGCTTAGTTTACCAATACCAAGATTTCTTTCGACTTGTTCACATGCCAGCTAATATCGATATAGACGACGGTTATGACTATGGGACAAATGTTATGAATAATTCTGTCAGTTAAATATAATTAGCCTATCAACGCTGAACTAAACATTATTATTCCCCACTACATCTCTATGAGATGAGAGAATAGTGGTTGAAAGACAGCTATAATCTACACAGTGCAGCGGATTCATGTCTCTTCTATCTAAAAACCATGTTTCACAGCTCTAAATACTGTTGCACACTATGCTTGCCCTATGATTGTGTTGAGGATGTTTGCTGTGATTAGTTACTGTGTCATTTTAGTGTCTTATTTTGTGACTGTTCCAAGGACGTCTCTATGGTGTATAAATAAACGCAGTTGGAGTGCTTGGATTCATTGTGTGCTGGCTGAGTGTTTGTATATTACACTATCTACGCTATATCAAGACTTCCTGCTGGTACAATTTGGTCAGGGGATCACAGTAGCTTACCTGTTGGCTGGTTCATTGTTTTGTTCTCGTTATTCGACTAAGGTGAACCCGTAATAGTTTGAACAACCTTGGAGACGAGCTTAACACATTTCCAGGTAACATGATTGACGCCGCAAGAGTCGCAGGTTGGCAAAAATGGAGCTCTTATCTAGATTTGATTAGATAGCAGTTAGCCATGAATAGTGAAATTTCGAAGATAAGTGAAGTGGTAGGTATGCCCAACCATTTCACTAGGTATTTTTCGTCTAGGTGTTGATGTGGATTATTATTTTTAAAAAACGTTAACTGTCAACAAGAAGATAAATCTATCCCAAACATATACGTGGTTCCTCAAGGTAATAGTAGGACTGTATTCTGTCCACTTCCTCACCAAACAGAGCCAAATCATTTGTGTATCCTAAATCGGTTCAGTCACTAAACAAGTTGGAACTAGTTTCTTTCAGAGCAAATATGTATTAGTTATCACAGTGTAATTAAAACGAGACAATGGTAGTCTGAGAAGTACGAAGCACTTGGGAAACTAATACTGATCTCTTTTCAGAACATGGCGAATGAAGTCGAAGTACAGAAGGTAGAAACATGTATATTTTGTGATAATATAATATCCCGAACCAGTATTTTGGTGCAAAAGTGTTTGTACAACAAGGCGAAATTCAAACGAAACGCATATCCTGGACGCTACTGTCGGATATAATTTAATGAACGAGCTAAGCTATATATTATTTCCATATGCGGTTGAAGAAACCATTTGTCAGTTATACAAAATAATTTTCAATGATGCAAAATGTAGTCCAACTCACCAGATATCCAAAATGAGTGCTCTGTTAAAGAGAATTAGTTTTTGACATAAAGAACCTCACTGTATTTGAGTGGATAATCACACAACATATCAGCAAAACCTAAGGAACAGATATCATTCAGAATGCGGACATCAGAACATACATGAACGCTCTGTACAGTTAATGAAACACTGAGCGAACATCGTAATATTTACTAATGTCAACTTGAAATCAGAGGGAAAATGTTCCACTCAAAAATATTTGAAATATATTTTAGTGACCCGAAATCTGACTTTGATTTAAACGAACGATTGAATATGTCATAAAATGAATTTTCCGTTTGAGTTCCTTATACTATTTTTAGACGAACGTGGTTTGTACGACAGTGGCTATTAAGAGCCTAATATGGTCCTGTGGATGAATGTATTTCATACATTCTAACCAATACTGAAAGTGAATGATTGATTGGGTTGACGGATGGGCAAATTGTAACCGGAAAGGAATGGAATAACTATTTGTTTAAAGGTAAAAATCGAACGAATTATTAAATTCATCATTCTACATGTCATTGATGTTTGAAATTTACACACTTGTAGATGCTAAAGAATTTTGTAATCAATCTTACATATAAATGTAAATATTCCTAAGTAAACTTTCATTTTCATATAAAGAATAACTAAACTCTATAAAACCATAAGTAGTAATGATCAAATTTTATACTCATAAGACTTACTCTACATTAAACACCACTGATAAGTTAATTGATTATTACAATTGTTGCAATTATTAATGAACATTATATTGTCCTGATCCACATTTCATATACAAATCTCGTTCACGTTTATTTATATTAAACAGAATATGGTCGGTAGTAGAATCCCGAGTGTGAGTTTATTCCTATTTGGCACTTGTCAGCTGGATGTTGACTCCGTGACTACAACCCCATACTCTTTTCTTCAAACATCAACGCGTTAACCACTTTGTTACGGAGTCCAGATAGTCAATCAAATGAGCGATGTGTGTGGAATTCAATCAAACCTAAAATGGTTTGAATCACACTGTTGTTTTAGCTAAGTGTAAAGAGTTCCAGAGTAAACATTAACCCTGAGATGTGCATATATCCAGCTAAAGACGAGCTCCGAACAAAAGACGAAACGTACATTTTGTAGTCCACTTCTAACTACAATCTATCTAATCGATATTAACATGTGTCATAATGACTGTATCGTAGTAATCCACATCGGATGCCGCTATGACAACCAAGACTTATCCAATTTCAATCAAACTAGCAGAAAAGGGCTGATCCACAACATTTCTTGTCTAATTGAGAATCTCATTCGTTAATGTTAAATTGCTGATAATATTCAATTAGTTTTGTTAGGCGTTGCACACAAAACCGAATAAAAATTCCTAACTGTAGGTTAATCTTCTGAATGTTATCATGTTCCTGAAAGTGTATGCTCTCTCAAATATTTGATTTTATGTTATGAACTCGGAGACTTACCACCTCTTCACGAAATCAAAATAAGTCATAATATAAATAAATATAGACAGTAGTTATAGAGTTTATTTCATGTCTTAATGTCAGTTTTTGTTCAGAAAGATTCTTGGCTCAGATTGGACACAAAAATATATGTGTTCAAAATTTAGCCAAGTTGTAACTTTCTAACTTACCTAACCTTTCTACAAAACATTAAAACAACCTAATGTGACCATTTTTCTTTCAGTGGTGTAAATCTTACTATCGTTTGTTACATAATAGTTGTATCCACTGTAATTAACACGAAATATGGTGAATTCAACATTCAATGTTTTTTTAAGTTTCACACATGTGTACTTTTAGGCAAATATCAACTTTCTGTTAAACAATTATAAAAAAGTTATTCATTAGAATGGTTGTTTCAGACTACAGTATTACAATATCATCAATCATAAGTAGTGACTTTAAAATTAGACATTCTGACTTATTCAGTATCCTGAGAATATATGATAGAGTATGAGTGAAATATGATACCCCAACATACTGTCGAATTGAATTACATGCAGTCAGTACATTTATAATTCAAACAAATTAAACTTACCATTGAAATCTTGTAATAGCAATTATTATATCAGGAAGAGGGAAAGAGAAGAATTACATTCATTTGTAAAGCTTCGCGTTTCATTATGACTCAGTGAGTTTGACACAATTTATGACAGAATATTTGGCTGACAATTATCAAAAAAATAATTTGTCTTGAACAAACAATTTAATTTCCACGTCTTATGATTACTCTTAAGAAATAACTCGATCAGGTTAAGCACATTTTCACATACTCCTCACAACTTAACGATGCTTTATATAGTGAGTAACACATTATTTTTTATTGTCGCTAAACTCCGCTAAGTTGATTATCTGCTGATGGACTTGAATGTTGTAATTTGGAGTCCTGTTTGAGTCATGGCTGGGCACTAACGAAGAACTTCATTCTGCAAGTGAAACACCTATTCACTCTCTCCTTGAAAAATCAACAGAAGTCCTCTACGCTAACATGAATCAAATTATTTGATCTCAGTTTATTTATTTTAGTATGATTCAGATAGGAGTTAACTTTTAATCAAATTCATTCATCACATCTGGAGAAAGTTAGAATTTGATACAAGTAGTTATAAGAAAATCATTTACATTACAAAATAAAAAATTGAAGTCAAAAATACAATCAACTGATCCTAATTTAGTTGACAGTTTCTCAAAACTCTTTACTGCTTTCAAAACTACTAATATAAAATGGATTCCAGTTTATTTCAAGATTTTATATGACCTTCGTAAAATATGGTCTTAAAAACATATGTAGCACTTTATGGGAAAGAAGTTTCATATTAGGAAGTGAAAAAAATCTGACAACTACAGATGTAAGTGGGCTTAAATTGATATCTGGTTATTCGGTCTGAAGTTATTTCAAGTGTAGCCACTATACAGTTTATTCACTTCTCAGTTTTGCAACTGTATACTTTCGCTCACTAACAAATCTCAATGTTTTTAGCCTACATTTATGTTGAACATGGTGCTTCTGTACTTCATAACCTTTAACATTGACGTGATGACGTTGTGTTGAAATCAAATAAATAAAAAGTATATAAGATGTTATAACACTTTGTGCAAACCTGTACATTTTCGACCTTTACCACCAATAGGTGGATCTAACGAATCCAAAAAACATTTGAACATTTCACCTAGTCGCCTACAGAAATTATTCCTTTAAAAAGAATATTAGACAGAAAAATGGGTGAATAACAAGGCATGCAGTGAAGTTAACTTCAATCTCAATAAATTGTTATTGTGTCAAACCACCATGAACATTCTTTAAAAACGAACTTGATTTATTACATCTGATTTCTGTTAGGAAAACCGCTTATTGAATCACAATATGATTTATCTTCTGTTTAACATCAGATAATCATTGACAGTGTGTTTGTGTCAATCAGAATTAACGAAAATGATTGGTTATTGAACGTTTTAACATTAAACACTAAGATACTGATTCAATCTACTTATCCTGATTCATTAAGAGGTGTAGAACCTTTTCACATTAGTGAACATTCTGCAGTCAATACTGAAGTTTAGAAAATCTCCCATTCAGAACTTGAAGAAACTTGTCGGCTGTACAGCTGTAAAAGTGTTAGTTCGGTTGCAAGTTTGAGGAGTTCCACATAAAGACAAATTGGGTGTCCGTTGCGTACAAGTGTCTTACGACAGTCAAGGTTGGATCAGTGTATTACCTCAATCGAACATAATTTATTCAACGATTTCATTATATTAACTAATGTATCCTCAATGAAAAATAGTTTTTATAAAATAGTTATTTAACTGTATTTAACACAAAGTAAACATTCCTAATAAATTTAAATTTTCACTCTGTTTATCTCCCTGATCATTTTCCGAATTACCACTGTCTTCAATCAATCGCTGACTGTCATTATATCTAAAACTCTGATTGACAGTTGATCGAGAAAATTTATAGATAATAGCAGAATCAACAGATTTTGGCGTCTTATTCTTACCTGGAAAGTAAATGCCGGGAAAAAAAGAATTGATTCGTAACCGATTAAAATGTAGATGGTAATTTTAACAAAAAGCAGCTACACGTAAAATTGTATCACACACTCATAATAAAGTGAAACAAATCGTGAAACTGTAATTCAAAAGAATATCATTTCGACATTGCAATCAGCTTCTAAACACCATTGTTACTAAACATTCAAAATTCAATAATCAATCATTTTCTTTGTTTTATTTTGAAAAAGGGAAAAATCAAACGCTGAAACTCACCATAATTCTATAATAAACGTTCTGAAAAATGATTCAGTCGATTCCTTTTAATTTCTAACTACAGATATTTATTGTGGTTGACATAAAATACCGAAATGCTCATTCGCTATTAAATTAGTAGGAAAATACAAACTTTACTGTTGATAATTTGAAACACCTTATTCAACAATGAATTGTATCATATAAGAAACTAACATAACATCTTGTTCAATACTTTGTGAAATACCCGTGGACATTTACGTCATATTCAGAAAATACTATTAAATATTCTGGTTTAAAAGTTCAGTGTAGGGAAATGTTTTTGCAGTTTAACTGAGTAGACTCAAGCAAGTCACAGTGACTAAACGAGATGGTTGAGCGCCACACATATTTTTTCTACTTTTATCATTGTTGAGCTTGTATGGTTAATAAGTTCAGTTAAGGCATATGTTTCTGCAGTTAAACTGAATAGACTTTAGAACTACGATAAAAGAAATTTTAATTTTGCAGTAATAAAATCTTTAATTCAGAAAACTTTTGATCAAGAATGGTTTATGTAAATCTCATAGTTTAAATCACAAACTGATGGTTACTAGAAAACCAATGGAAATCAGCATGCAGTGGAAAGGTTTTAAGTCCGAGCATAATGATCGAAAGCAATGCTGATTTACGACTCTACTACAGATCGAACAATTACTTTCAAGTTCGAAGGACAATGCGTAGACCATAAACCACTGTGGCACCACTCCATGATTCACATTTATACCTATAGTTCACGATACTGTCCGACAAATACTCAGAATTCCCATATAAAAAAAAACACAGCAGTTCATGAGCAGTCATTTCAGTCTGTGATGGAAAATATGAATCCAAACAGCTTTTACAAACTCTTGACTAAAATCTGTTTAACGTACTTTACATACGAGCAGTTACAGATAACGTTTCGAAATATGCCGATGAACAAACACACTAGAAATAAACCACCAGAAATATACTCATCCAAATAAAACTCTCTGTTTACTTACACAAGGTCAAATATTCCTACAACGATAAATTGAGTATTTTTTTTAAAATCGAACTGTTTTGTAAGATAAAGCTTGAATTGTTCTCCGTGTTAGAACACATATCCACACATTTGCTCAGTAATTGAAACAATAAAAATAACTTTGATTCATCATCGCACAAGGTGAAAGCTTCATGTTATGATATTTTAGTCAGATAGAAAGTAGATAAATGAGAACAACATCTTGAACGGGTGTTTTCTTAACTGCTGCTTGATCTATCTAAATCTAATCTGTCCAACAACAAGTGATAGATAGTAAAAGTTCACACGAAATGTTCGTGGTATTTGAAAGGACTAGAGTAAGTGAACACTTTCCACTCAAAATGATATATATGTATGTAGTACTGTACAAAGCAAGTGAATATCTAATATTCTTTCATTTCAACTGTACTGACGTTGAACTGTGGACGGTTTTCTATTCAAACATATAGACTTCTGAGTTTTATTAGGATTAATGCGACCGCATTAGGAATGCTGGTGAACAAATGAACTGTACACCTGTCTTTAGCGCATATCAATGTAGTTCAACTGAGTTAGTCTTAAATATTTCTGATATGAAGAGTAGGCACGATGATTGGCTTGTTAAGAAATGACCCGCAGATTGACAAACAACTAAGAAGGTGTTATAGATTTTTAGATAATATTCACCATCAATTAAACAAGATAGATTTACACAAGTGATTGACCTAATGACGCTTTTTCCTGACCATTGAGGAAAAATTTCACAGATTCTGAAAGACAAGGTCTTGCGTGAACAACCGTGATTGATGATTCTCGGGAATAAACAATAAATTCATTATGTGAAATGCTAAAATAAATATTGTGTGAACTAGTATCTAGTGTAATTATATTTCGGAAAATTTGACAAGATTTCTCGATGAAGAATACAACTTTTGTTTAATTAGCATACCGACTATAAATCAAATTCTTTTTCTGTTTACGACTCTTTACGACTTCTTATGACTTCTTGCTATACACAAATTCACAAGTCGTTATCACATAAAAATATCATTAGGTGTTTTGCAGATCGTTCAGTTGTAAACTATGAAACAAAGTATTTCCGCAGGAAACGTTAATATCTGATTAAGAATAATATAACATGACAGTCAATCAATAAATGGTTTTTATTGATTCACATTTTCCTGGTTTAGTATCCTTTGATTGTTCTGCACTCTACAATTTTCACTGAAATACGCATATTAAAATGTACACCAACTCACTGATGAAAACTTACCCTTATCAGCTGAAATATATAAAATAATTTGTGATACTAATAATAGTATCAAATTTCGGACTATTCACTTTTAATTGCTTTAATTAGAAAATAACACTTAAATATGAATGAAGATTATTCATTGCAGCATCGAAATGATAATCCGAAAATTGTCATTTTTTTAAAATGAAATGAATGACGTTGTGACATCAATAATCTGAATCAATGTGGATGAGATCAGGTGAGAGAAAAAGTTATTCAGTGACTGAATTCAATCGAACGTTCAGTGGCAGACTGTATTGTGTAAAATATTGTTACAATTCAATAAGAAATATTATGGTAAGGTAGGTTGCAAGTAATTTGGTCTTGGGTTCAGAAGATTAATTGTAGTTTGAAAACAGTAATAATAATAATAATAATGCAAAGATATAAGTTTGACAAATTATACATCCTATGGTTGTGGACTTTACTAAGAAAAGAAATCACCCAGTCTGTCGTCATTTATGCTATGTAAGCTCAATTTACAACAATTGAACGGTTGAGATTTCAAAACCTTTGGGTGATCAACGTAGTGAATCATCATTACAACAGATGATTCAAACACTACAATCAAGGCGGTCTACATTTTGTATCTAAACTAATATATTAATGAATGCTACATACGCAAATCACATATTTTCAAAGAACACAAATGAAATCGGCAGTTGTGACTTTGCATATGAAACACCCACTATTCGGAACTCACTAATATCTCGTCATTAATAAATTACATTAGCTTAGTACGTGCATGCATGACGTTATATCATATTGACTCTTATGGTAGGAAAATGTTGCAACTAGTCGAATTAAAAACGTCAATATTCATTAGGAATCATCGGTGTTCACATTTAAATTGCCATCACCATAATTAGAATGAATGAATGAATGCTACATACGCAAATTACATATATTCAAAGAACACAAATGAAATCGGCAGTTGTGACTATGCATGTGAAACACTCACTATTCGGAACTACATAATATCTCGTCATTATTAAATAACATCATATATAATCTTATGATCAGAAAATGTTGCAACTAATCGAAATAAAAACGTCACTATTCCCTAAAAATCATCATTGTTTGCATATAAATTGCCATCACCATAATAAGAGTAAAACTATCATTCCCACGTGCATATAATCTGCATATTGCAGTACTCACCATTCACTCCATGAAGTAAAGTTATTGGATAAATAAACACTGCAGTGAGGAAAAGATTATTCAAATTCATGAATAATGATTGTTCTCTGATATGTTTGATTTGTAATATCACATTCAATGGAAGTTGTAATACACATGTCAAAATTGTGTAGATTAGCCATTGTGGTATGACTAACATGTGTAAAGTGACCAATCATTGAATTTGTGCAAACCTGAGTGATGTGTCTACACATCCAAATGTAAACAGTTTATTGACGAATAAAGAAGTTAAGTTGACTGAAACTAGAACGATCCAAGTAGGGAAATAGCATGCATCCATCATATTTCGTGAATATTTCTCTTCTGCTGCTCACAATCCTTACATGATAGTATTGATCGATAAAACTACTGTTTATAGTGAACTGTGTAAGAACACTGTCATCTCACCTGTTGAGCTCAAATAACCAATATATTCAAAATGTCCATTTTGATAAATGTCGGCGAAATTAGTAAAACAATAACATTGATTT